>CAXKVY010002361.1:0-130000 GCA_964058915.1 Tetropium fuscum
TTTACCGATGTGCTACCAAGCCTGGCCGGATTTTTCAGGACCGGCTCAAATTTCTGTATAATCTTATACAATCTTACGAGGAAATAAATAGGCTTAAGATTAATTTATAAATGATCGAGAACAATAATACTTTTTTTGTTAAGTAGATAATAATTTTCAGTTAATAAGCGTATATAATCTTATAATTAACGTTCCTTTACTATTAAAGTAGAAATACTATTTTTGAAATTCCATATAAATATGTTTCTTCTTCAAAAATGGCTTTTTTGATAATGAGATTACATAAAACTTATATGCAATGCGCCAAATAAAAAACGTATAACATGGAATAACCAATAATCTAATATTAATATTTCTTAAATTAACTAGGTAGGTACTATTTTCAGTAAAAATGATATAACCTGTATTATTTTAACATTGGAAATGTTTATGTTTAGATAAGAGCATATGGGGACCAAGTTAGAAGTTTTCGTTCAAGGCCAAAAGACAGCGGTGTCGCGATTGAGTGACGCAATACATGTAGATATCGCAGCACTCGGCCTTCTAGCGGCGTGAAGAGTACTGGGGAGTGGGGAGTATTCAGAGCAGCTATATTGGAAGAGGTGGCGCATTGCTAATAGTAATGGGAATAATCGGGATATTTTCATAATCATAATTTTCATAAATTCAATAATTCGAGTGTAAACGAATGCCCAACGATAATTAAAATAAAAGAACAAGTGTAGGCTACAAACGTATATTATTCTAAACTAACTAACAAAACCTCTACATATTATTCCTTTCATAGGGCCGTCAAAGCAGCCCATAAATACTTTACAGTTATCGAAACTGTCTCGCCCTGGAGGCAATTAAATACGTCTACCGCAATCTCGATAACATAAACAATAAACATATCGCTCAGCCGGTACGGTCATATCCTACGGTCATAGTGTTTACACGAGATATATAATCGAATTTATTTTGGATGAACTTATAAAAATTCAAATTGTTTGATCGAATTTGTAGTATATACAACATGAGTAGGTTCCTATTGTGAATTATGATAGCAAAAATGAAATCATAAATCACTAAATAAGAGATTCTCATTTAGCTAATGAGCGGCCGCGTTTTAAGAATATACATTCAGCAGCATACACATTTAAAAGAGTAAACTGATGAATTTGAATAATGAATTTATTATTTGAATTGTTTCTTAATTATAATTCTTTAAATAAAAAATAATGCCTGTCAGCATTCATTGCATCATTCCCCATCGTGAAAGCTGCCTGGGTCACTTGGCCGCAAGTATTTAATAATTATTCACTTATGAATATTAGTTTTACCTGTAATATCAAAACTCTTCAAGTATAAGTAGTAATTTCGTTAATTTTACTTGTCCAAAAAATAGTAATGACATTGACAAAATTCATATTTTTTATACGGGGTGGTCACAATTACAAAATCTCAAAAAAAAATTTGTTTTCGGGAAAACGCTATTATTTATAAAAGTTTTTGTCTTGTCCAAAAAATAGTAACGACGACGACAAAAATCATATTTTTTATACGGGGTGATCACAAATTACAAAATCTCAAAAAAATTTTACTTTTCGGGAAAAGCTATTATTTATAAAAGTTTTTGCTTGCCTAAAGCAATGTCGAAAAAGATTATGTTTATTATACGGGGTGGTCAAAAATTACAAAATCTTAAAATTCGGTAAGAGTAAAGTTTGTACTTTTTGATCACCACGTATAAAATTATACATTGTCGAGAAAATTTTATTGTTTATAAAAGCTTTTGCTTGCTCAAAAAATAGTAATGACGACGATAAAAATCATATTTTTATAAGGGGTGGTCACAAATTACAAAATATCAAAAAATGTTTAGTTTTCGGGAAAACGCTATTATTTATAAAAGTTTTTGCTTGCTTAAAGTAATGTCGCCAAAAATTATGTTTATTATACGGGGTGGTCAAAAATTACAAAATCAATTCAAGAGTAAAGTTTCTACTTTTTGATCACCACGTATAAAAAACTAATGATGATTTAGCCACAATTGTTTTTATACGGGGTGATCACAGTTTCCTAACTAACGTGTTATTCTAAATTTATAAAATGCTAGGGACTCAATCGTATGCCAAACATTACTAATAAACACTTTATAAACATAAGCATTCTAAAGCCAATCTGGAAATTGCCACAAGCATGCACGCGCACCATAATATTTGACGTATTCGAAACAACTCAAAAGGATCGGTATATTATGTTTCATATATTTTGTTATTATTTCCAATGTCTCCGATAGTTGCAAGGATTGCGAAATATGTGATTTTTTTTACTTTATCGAGTCGTATTAATTTAAAAAACAGTGATATTAAACTGGTTACCGCATTACTAAAATATATAGAAACTTGCATTGCTAATAAATGTATTGAGGCAAATTAAAATAATATTAATAAATATATATATATATATATATATATATATATATATATATATATATATATATATATATATATATATATATATATATATATATACAGGGTGGTCCAGTTTATAATACATTAATTTTAAGAGGTGATAGACAATCGAAAATGAAGGGGACTTTCCCCAGAAAATTTATTTCCAATGGGACTAATAACGGAGATACAGCCCTTCAAAGTTGGGACAAAATAATCGTTTTATTCGCATAACTTTTGAACCGTTAAACCGATTTTATTCAAATTTTAAGCAAGGATTACTAAAATAAGTCTCCGTCGAATGGTTATAACGTGCTCCGACAAAATTTTTCAGGAGCGTAGATAATGGGAAGTGCCACCTTTTTTCCCCACCTATTCTTTACACCACTGGTTATTTTTTTTAAATTGCTCACATTTTTGGATTCCGGATTTAATTTAGGAAAAAACGTTATACCTGCAAATTTTCGATTAGAGGCTTCGTTTTCGAGATATTTGTGAAAATTTGAAAACATGACGCTGAAGTCATGTTTTTAAGTTTTAAAACTTTCGGCAGGTTGAATTTGATTTGAAATGCAAAGGTGCAAGGTGCAATACTTCGGATTTTAATACATTTAAACCATTTCCTATAGTAAACCATGTCTTTCGAAATATTCTGGGACGCATTTGATTAAAAAATGTCCAGAGGCGTAGATAATGGGAGATGGAAGATGGCTACCCTTTAACTCCTTATTTTTGACTCCCCAAATTAGGTTTGAAAATAAATTATATTTTTAAATTTAGAAAAAAAATAAAAAATAGTTATTGCTGTAGAATTCTGATTAGATTAACTTTATTACGTTTGTATCACAATTTATACCACCTGGACCACTATACCATCTGGACCACCCTGTATATATATATATATATATATATATATATATATATATATATATATATATATATATATATATATATATATATATATATTTTGTGAAAAGTAATCTTGGGTTTGTAGCATTTCATTACATAGAAATAAGCAACTAGACGAAGAAAGAAAACACACTTACCAGTACTATATCTGGACACTCATACGGAAATGAATCACTATGCATATGAAAACGAACCACTTAGAAGTTGTACAAGTTCTTTCACCTTTCTTGAGGATCTTCAGAGCAGTATACGATTTATTTCATTGATCATTCATACTTGAATTTAAATTACCAATACACCAACACTTGCAGTGACGTTTTATGACATTAGTTTTTGACGGAACTCATTCTTAGATTACACAAACCTAGTCTACTATTTATATTTGTTCTATTTGAACATATTATATATAAAAGCATTAGGCATACAGTTATCCAGAAGATGTTAAACTTTAAAATTGCATAAAATCTTGTTGAACCTATTGAAAAACAACTACTTTTTCCAACTATATGCGGGAAAATATTGAATTATATATACAATAGAGTTCTGAAGCATTCAAAGAGGGAGTGATACAGAAATTGCTTGCTTAGTCAAAACTAAAATCATTTGTTGGTTGTATGTATTAATTGTTTCTTCGAAAATTCTCGAAAAAAATCCAATTTTCACCCTGGATATATTTATTAGCTTTGAAATTCTTTGCTATTCATATTTATTTTGTGAAAAGTAATCTTGGGTTTGTAGCATTTCATTACATAGAAATTCATTACATTCGTCTAGTTGCTTATTTCTATGTAATGAAATGCTACAAACCCAAGATTACTTTTCACAAAATAAATATGAATAGCAAAGAATTTCAAAGCTAATATATATATATATATATATATATATATATATATATATATATATATATATATATATATATATATATATATATATATATATATATATATATCTATCTATATATATATATATATATATATATATATATATATATATATATATATATATATATATATATATATATATATATATATATATATATATATATATATATATACAGGGTGAGTCAGTTTTTTGTAGACAAACTTTAACAGGGGATAGAACGTACGTTTTTAAAAAGAAAAGTGCCTATAAATATATGGCCGATCTAGCTTCCTAAGGAAGATACAAGGTGTTAAAGTTTCATTTTTTTTTACATTAATGTGTAATATTTTCTGAACGGAATGATATATTCACTAAATATTTTACACATATCTTAACCTGCATAGGATCAACATGTTGTATTGTTCCTGTCGAAAATACTATAGTGGATGTTACTTTTTTCGGGTACTTCGGATATTCTGCATAATGGAACTTTTTTTTCGTACGCCACTGACATTATCTGATACATATTTCTAAAATAACGGCCCCTTAGTAACAATTTTGATCTCTTGTAATTTTGCTCTAACTACGACAGTTTTAGAGATATTGGCCGTTGTTTCTCTGACAGTGTAATGTCGTTATTATATTTTTTTTCTCGAATTTTCTTTATGACTTATAAACGAACGCTTAGATTTTTTCATGTTTGGGGGATAATGCCTATTAATTAAGGCGCATAAAACAAGTGGTAAGAATGTTCAAAAACTTGCACAGAACATCTACGCCAAAGACTATTTAAAAAAAAACTGTTATTTTCATTATCTACATACAGTTTAACAAAAATAATGTCCCTTCTTCTGTTTCGAAATTCCTGTGCGGTTCCTAGTTATTTTGATTTTTAGTGTTTGATGTGGTACTAAATTAAGTTATTTATTTATTAGCAATAATAATTATCGGCTAAATATTTAATTCTTTCAACGAAACCTACCTAAATATGGTGTGTTAAGGATTCTAAAAAGCCGAAATCTCTTATTCTTTATCTTTTTCCAATGTAGTCAAAATAAATATTTGTTATATCAAGCCTTACTCAAATGCAATACTTTTATATGTTGAAATCTGTTAAATTACAAATGTACTTACAATACAATAGATTATTGTGCAGTTGCCAAAAGTCTTAAAAATTTCCTTTAAGTTTTATTAAACTTGTGCATGTACCAATTTCTGTTTAAATTTTTGTTGTTGTTTGCTAACTAATTTCCATTTAAAACTAGCGTATTTGTAACTGTACGTAATAATTGCAACAAAATATTATACTCCTTGGAAAACAAGTAAGCATTATGTCATATTTTGAAACGACAGTTTGACGTATTACAAGTTTATCTACAAACAATTTTGCTTCATCTTGAATATTTTCACTGTTATTAATTATTATTTTTAAGATTAAAAAGTTATTTTATGTGATTTGCCAGATTTTAATTAGTGTAACATGCCGTTTACATTTACAAATAGCGAACAAGCCGACATTCATTTTATTTATGGGTTCGCAAATGGGAATTCAAGATACGCAGCTAGGGAGTATCGAAGAAGATTTCAAAATAGACGACAACCTCATCATTCCGTTTTTGTGAGTATCCACCGTCGATTTGTTAACCAGGGTTTGAAAAATGTACCCGGGGGCCGACAGAACAACCGTGGACGAGATAGAGACCGTATATTGCGGGAATTTAATAGGAACCCAACGACAAGTACTCGATGTGCTGCTATTGCTCTTGGTATTTCCCAAAGTAAAATTTCCCGGGTTTTAAAACGGGATCACAGACGCCCATATCATTTTCAACCTGTTCAAGGTTTATGTCCAGGTGACGCTGAACGAAGACTTACTTATTGTAGGTGGGTTCTTAACTCCATTCAAAATAATAGGGATTTCTTATCCAATATACTGTGGACTGATGAATCTTGTTTTACTCGTCGTGGTATAGTAAATTTTCACAATCTGCATGCATGGGCACATGAAAACCCACATGCCATTCGACCACGAAGTTTTCAACATGAATTTAGTACAAATGTCCGGATTGGAATTTACGGCAACCACGTGTTTGGACCTTATTTCTTGCCACAACGTGTAAATTCAGAAAATTTCCTACAATTTTTAGAAGAACACCATGGTAATATATGGGAAGTCATTCCTTTGAATTTAAGAAGACAGTCTTGGATTCAACTTGATGGGTGCCCGGCCCATTATGGCAGAAATGTAAGAAATTGGCTAAACAATAACTATCCAAAGAGGTGGATAGGTCGTGGAGGTCCAGTGGCGTGGCCTCCCAGATCCCCCGATTTAACACCACTTGACTTTTTTGTGTGGGGATTCATTAAGGAAATAGTGTATACCACTCCGGTTAATACACTTGAGGAACTTCAAAATCGCATTAGAGATGCTTGCAATGAAATAAGGGTGCATCATTTAGTTAACTTAAGACGTTCTATGATACGTCGCAGTGAAATGTGTATTGAGAAGAACGGTTTACATTTTGAACAAAGTATCTAATTTTATGTATGTAGGTACTAGTGTTATTGTTATTAATTCTTGTAATTGTTATTTATAAATCATTATTGCTAACAATTGTTATTTATTCCACAATTATTATTGTTAATTAAATATTGCTATAAATTCAAAAATGTTTATATCTCCATAAACATTAACATCAATGTTCATCTAATGTTTTTTTTTGTAATTGTAATTACTTGGAAAGAGATAAAGAGATTTCGGCTTTTTAGAATCCTTAACAAACCATATTTAGGTAGGTTTCGTTGAAAGAATTAAATATTTAGCCAATAATTATTATTGCTAATAAATAAATTACTTAATTTAGTACCACATCAAACACTAAAAATCAAAATAACTAGGAAACGCACAGGAATTTCGAAACAGAAGAAGGGACATTATTTTTATTAAACTGTATGTAGATAATGAAAATAACAGTTTTTTTTTAAATAGTCTGGCGTAGAAGTTCTGTTTACGAAAGGGGTGGAGCACCCCTTCCACCCCGCCACTGTGCAAGTTTTTGAACATTCTTACCGCTTGTTTTATGCGCCTTAATTAATAGGCATTATCCCCCAAACATGAAAAAATCTAAGCGTTCGTTTAAACGAGCGTTTAAACGAAAGCGTACGTTTATAAGTCATAAAGAAAATTCGAGAAAAAAAAATTATAACGAAATTACATTGTCAGAGAAACAACGGCCAATATCTCGAATACTGTCATAGTTAGAGCAAAATTACAAGAGATCAAAATTGTTACTAAGGGGCCGTTATTTTAGAAATATGTATCAGATAATGTCAGTGGCGTACGAAAAAAAAGTTCCATTATGCAGAATAGTCGAAGTACCCGAAAAAAGTAACATCCACTATAGTATTTTCGACAGGAACAATACAACATGTTGATCCTATGCAGGTTAAGATATGTGTAAAATATTTAGTGAATATATCATTCCGTTCAGAAAATATTACACATTAATGTAAAAAAAAATTAAATTTTAACACCCTGTATCTTCCTTAGGAAGCTAGATCGGCCATATCTTTATAGGCACTTTTCTTTTTAAAAACGTGCGTTCTATCCCCTGTTAAAGTTTGTCTACAAAAAACTGACTCACCCTGTATATATATATATATATATATATATAAAATAGTATTAAAAACAGTACGTAAGTAGGTATATTATATTATATATCAACTAAATATTATGAAACTTTTATTACTAATAAGAAGTGTAGGTTATACCTTAGAGGCATAATTCCCCTGGCAGGTAGCATACCTACCTGTTAGGGGTCAAGAAATTGTTCTAATTTCAATGTAATGTTTCCCACTGAAAAAAATTACGGCAATTTGCAGTAGATGCTGGTAAATAATATTATAAAGATATTTTTTCCACTTTATATTCAAGAATGTATCACTTTTTTAGTGGTAACTTTGATCGATAAATTTTATCGATAAAAATTCAATAGTTTCTTTCTACTAATCAGTAATATAGAACCCGCATAATTCCTCCACTATCAAACCCCAACCATAGATACCAAAAACCATAACAATGGCTACTCTAGAACACGTCAAAATGAACACCAGAAAAACCGGACAAAATATTCAGATAGTAATAGAGTCCAACGCATAGTCGCGAACCACGCAATGTAAAGGCCTTGTTGAGCCCCTACCGACTGCATTACTGATGTTCCACATTGTCCCCCAGTCCCGTGACTATGTAGTAGAATTTAATATGCTAATAAAGTATTCTTAAGGCGCCGTTACACGGCGTGGGGAGTGCCACGCCTGGAGTGTGGCGTGCGGAGTGACACACCAAATCGCAATTTGGCGATCGCGATTACACGACCTGCAGACTGACAAGTTTCTCGCCACGCGAGCGCGTGGCTTCTTATTCATTTCAACATGTCCGTTGAAGTATATACCGTTGGAGTATATACTGATTGGAGGAATTTCGCCATTTGCTCGTAAGCAAACCAGTCTGGCTTAAAAGCGTCATCTGCACTTGATCCTGTCTTCATGGTTGCTTTTACTTTCGTGTTTAATTTTCGGAACGTGCCCATTAGTGATTCTTTCTTCTTCTTTAATTCGCTGATTGTGCAAGTAATACTAAAATTTTATTGGATTCGCATCCAGGAATCATGTACAGCATTTCTATCTTTTTGCTCATTGTGCTTCGGGTTCCAAATTATTGGTTCTTGCTCGTATAGGGATAAAAATTCTGATATTGCTTCATTTGACCACGGCATGTTGTCACTTGCTTAGCTAAATATCTACTGAATTTGACTAATTTTTAAAATTTACGGGCGAAGACTCCGCGCCGTGTAACTGTATACGCATGCCAGTCCACTTCGCGCGCTGCGCGGCTTTGAAGTGTGCAAAGTTTACCGTAAATCGACGGAACCCAGCACGCCACGCCACGCCATGCCACGCCACGCCAGCACAAATATACGGCGTGTGGCGCGACAGTTTTCACTCCAGGCGTGGCACTCCCCATGTCGTGTAACGTCGCCTTTACGCTGTTGCATTCCAAGTGTCTTTTTATTATAATCCTGCGTCTCATATATTATGGTAACAGATAGATATAAAATAAAGGTTCAACACATTGCTGAAGAAACAAGTTATATCTTCTACATTTTTATAAAAAACATTAAACCTATGGCATTTTAAGCCTTCTTGTTGCAATGACTACCCAAAATTCATGAAAAAAGCAAATTAATATTAATATACCTATTACCTAACAGCTTTCCTAATTACTTATCTGTACATTATATAATCATGGTCAACTCATAGTAAGAACGAATTAATATTTCTCATTTATTCCTCAAATATGAAAATTCTCGCCGCCGCTCCTTCCAGTTGGTTTCCTTTCATGATGTTTGTCGCGAATATTTTATATAAAGGTTTTCTCTGGATTTTTCGTCATGGCGCTTTCTAATCAAATTGCTCCGGGACTTTCTCTTACACCGGGTAAGTGGTATTTTAAAATCTTGATGGCTCCTTTTCACCGGCTTAAATATACAGCTAGTCAGGAGAAATTTAATCACACCGAACGCATATAAAAAATGACGTCCTTGGTGGCAAGAACTGCAGGGATAATTTATATCTGCGATATGGGCCTCTCCTCGTAATTTTAATTTACCGTCGTATAATATAAATAAGTAGGTAGGTATGTTTTTGTGACGTTTTTGACGTTAATTCTTTCTTCGCTAATCGGTTTGTATCGTCTTTTTTCTACTCCCTTAACAGGAACAACCTTATTATATCATTGCTTTGATGAGCGTAGGTTAAATTTACCTAAGATCGATTAAATTAGATAGGTTGCCCCGTAACTTTTGCGGGGAGATCCGACAGGGGGAAATGTGATATCATCTTTGTATTTTGGCAGATGTCTGACAGTTTATTTTCCAGTGTCTCAGCGTTTTCCCGAGTTATTTGGTGATTTTGATGTGTAGATACTATTTAATAACATTATAAGATTATATTTTGAGCCTTTTGATAGGACAGTGTAATAAATTATATTAGCAATATTTATACAAAGATGACGTCGCGCGTTCGGATTGTAAGTTACGAGGCAACCTATCAAATTTAATCGATCTTGAAATTTACCTACACAGGTAGGCAGGCGTTGCTAATGACGACGGGACATACCTAAGTAATATTACATCCCGTCTTCAATAACGACGAGGCGTAAGTAAACATGACCACTTAGGTTCAAGAAATAATAAAATCAAGACTAATCCAACCAAATTTAGTACATTTAATTTGCATCAGATGAGGTAGTTCTGATGTTTTTATATGTTGTATGTGATGAAGTGATAATGACAAATCCAAGCTATTCACCTCGAGAGCCCTTGGGATCATGGTTAAAATCTTTAAAAAAGACCGATAATTAAATTATCGGTCTTTCAGTTTTGTCAATAGATCTGTCCACAAAATTTAGCTTTCCAATTACGACGAAATTAGTTGTAATGATTGTGATCGAAAATATATTGGACAAACGAGACGGTCAATTAACACCAGATTTAAAGAACATATGGCTCATCTAAAATATGGAAGAACAGATAAGTCTAGTGTTGCATAACATGCTTTTGACAACAATCATAGAATAGATATTAGTAATTTAAGATTAGTTAGAAATGTGACCAATAATAGACAGTTGGATGCATTTGAGAGCATAGAAATTGTAAAATGTAATAGTAGTATGAATAGCGACAAGGGACCTATCCCGTATAGTCCGCTTTACGCGTTGCTTAGCAACCGATGATTGAACCGTGATTAGTCACGCGTAAATTTCAAGGTGATATCATACCGTAGCCTGCTTTACGCGTTGCTTGCTTAGCAACCGATCATTGAAGCGTGATTAGTCACGCGTAAATTTCACGGTGATATCATTAGTGACGTGACCGGAAAAATAGTACAAATATGGTAGATTTTGTAATTTAAGATTAGTTTTAATCGTCTCCGGATGATGCCAACTTGGTTGGCGAAACGCGCGTCGAGCGAAGTGAAAGTGTTTTGGTGTTTGTGGAAACTACTCCGAGTGTTGGTCTAAGCATTTTTATAACACGCCTGCAAAAATGAAATTAATGCGATTATATAGTTTTTAGTAGAACGGTAAATTTGCAGTCAATAGGAAGTTGAGGAACATGCGATAAAGGAGGATTATGGACGCGGAAGGACGCGAGGAAAGCTTCGTCACGTGCTCGAGTGCCGCGACCTATATTATTATTAAGTATAATTATTATTCTGTAAACGGTAGAGTTTTGTGATCAAACGTGTAAATTTAACATAAATTTGAAAAATAAACATGTTAATAAGATGGTTTGATGCAGTACATATGGTTGCAATATTTTTCAATGGCTTTTGTGCCACTATGTGGAAGTAATGATTCCTTAGGCATCGGTATATTCGATAAATATTTCCTCACTATAGTTATCATAATTATTATGTTCCTCAACTTCCTATTGACTGCAAATTTACCGTTCTACTAAAAACTATATAATCGCACTAATTTAATTTTTGCAGGCGTGTTATAAAATTTTTTAGACCATTTTGCTAATCTTAGACAGTGACATATTGTTTATAGCAATATGCCACTAAAACATGAAGATTTGCAAATTAGAATGAACATTTCACAAAGTCCATCGAGTTCAATGTAAAAGTTGCAGTGATGTTAATTTTATTTTGAGAGAAAAAATTTTGCGACAAATTATTTATTGCAAATTTTATTAATCTGCCGACGCGACGTAGGGAGTTACTGCAAAATATAGAGCGCGTTTCACTTACGGATGCGATCATTTGCAATCCGCCTATACAAATGTTACTATTTTTTAAAATCTTTTTTAGGTAAATAATAATCAGGTAAGTTCTCAATTAAAAAAAATTGACCGCGCCTTCATCCGATAGGGTTGCAAACTTTCATAGTCATGTAAGGCGATTTTAGCAGGAACACTGTAGTTTTGCAAGCATGTTAATAATATGTTTGCAATGTTTTATGCAAAAATGTTCATTATTGTTATTTAATTAGGATGCCCGAGTCATAAGGTGCTGCAAATGTAGCTTTATATTTTGATTATTACAATACAAATTCTATAAAATTTGCAGAGATGTTACATTTTTGTCGTCGAGATATTGCTTCAATTAACTTTTCGCGATTTTAACAATGTTGCCGACCTTGAATGGCGTTGCAAAATTTTATAGTTTTCTTTTGGTTGGTACTTCAACAGACGACAAAGTTTCAAAAATGTTAGGATTAATGTTAATTTTTTTCCCTATTCACTGGCCTATTATTAGGTCAAAAGCTTCATTCCTCATTACTTTTAATGTATATTATTTTTTTTGTAGACACATCTATTATTACTACCAGACCTATGTAACGGCGAAAAAATGAAATTTTAGATTTATTTTAAGTTTTCGTGAATGTCACTAAGGATCCACTTTAAGGCAAAAGTCATCATATACGTTAAAGTACACTAAATTTGCAACAAAACGAGAACAATTTTGTCTATGTAGACCTGATAGTTACCGAGGTACAACTATTAAAATTTATTGAGATAAAAGTAAGCAAATACTAGAATCGTTTTAAATATTTAAAATGTATGTAGTAAAATGAAAAACCTCATTATGTATAATGTACAGTACAGTGAGGAAAATTGTTTTTACTCGTATCCACAGTACACCTTTTGCGAGTAGCTTGCTTTGGTAGCATTTCTTCATGAACATGCTCAGGTAGGTTAAAATCGCCATCTAAAGGAGGTCATCGATGAATGGGTAATCAATGTCTTCACACATCAGGTCTGGTATGTTCTCGCACGATTGGCTGCCAGTTTTTCCTAAAGAACAACGCTTTGCTTGTTGTCTTATTTTATGTACAAATTTATTAAAAACTTCTCCTTCCTTCTTGATGTTCCGAAATCCGTGTCGTTCAAAAGTTGCATACTGTTTGGGTGAGAAGTGTTCAGATAATTTGCCAACAAGGGTTTTAAAAGCGTCGTTAATTTCTCCAGCGACGAAGGTTGCTACAGCTCCGGGTAAGCCATAGGCAACTTCTTGTAACTGTGCACCTCCTCGATGTAGCAGCTTGTTTCGTTATTTCACATCAGTGATGTCTTCTGAGGCAAGATATAACTATTAAGATCTCAGCCAATTTTCCAGTCTGCTCTAATCAGTCTGCTTTATCAATAGTGTCGCAAAGGAATGTACTGATTCCTGTTACTGACGCCATCGTCTGTAAACAACAAAGAAGAAGAAAAATACGTGGTACTTATAGTCCCTTTCCTACACTATTAACTGCTATAAGTAGTATATTTAGTCGTTACGATTTGAAACTCTATGAATGATATAATTCAGCATTCACTTCACCCTTTAATAAACATTTGGTTTTATATGTTTTTAATTCTTTATCTATCGTAACGGCTGAAGTTGTATAACGTTTAGAATAAAAAATGAGTTGGTTACCCACCATTATTAGCATTTCGTTAGATGCCTAAAGTATATATAGCTACCAGCCCTTTAATGTTTGGTGCTCACAGCTCTTTGAAGTTTGGCGCTCACAGCCCTCTCTTGTTGGCTCATATCCGTTCCTCGTTACCTAATACAGTATCGGTATTTTTTTTAATTCCTTGTTCATTTTCATAAAGTAATGCATTAGTGCTCTTAGAATACTAAATAGTATTATAAGCCTAAGTTACACGGTGTCCGGCACATGTATCGACAGGAAGTAAATGTAATATTAATTATTTGCCTTTGGGCCGAAAGAATCCTAGTCGCCAGTTTGTGGTCGCCAGGAACAATCAAACGCACACACTTGCACAAAAACCAATATCTATTTAATACAGTAATACAAAACATTTACTAATATGTCTATTAACTGTCAAAAGCCATCCCTTTCCGCTTGCCGGCTGCCTTATTTCTGCCTGTCGGAATAGCCTCCTCTAATCGGTCCAGCAATATCGGTATGTTTCCAGCAATATCATGCTGACACTATCAGAAAATTCTGACTGACACTGGCAGCTTCAAATCTTAAAAATATATTTCTTATGATTCTAATATAATAATAATATAATATAAACAATATAATATCTATTTTTTACAAATTTCAACAAAACCGGCTACCTTTTTTTATTTGCATGTAATTTTCCATGTATTTTATTTGTCACATTGAATGATGGTTTTTTGAAACCATAAAAAAAAATTCAAAACTTAATATTAAGCAAATCCCTCCAAAATAATCGTCTGATTATGGATCAGCAGGATCTGATATGACGCAAACACTTGCGTCATATCAGAATGGCCAGTCTTTTGATTGGGAGCTTCTTTCGAGTTCACTTAACATTTCCCCTGAATATCTGACGCGCTCGATACATTATACGGCCGCCCTCACCATGCAAACGGGCAGATTACCATAGCTCCGTCATCAGAGACACGTGAGGCATATGTCCATATATACACTCAGTTCTAAAAAAAGTGTCACACCTAATTTCGGTTACAACTGTGAAACCTTGTTATTTCTGAACCAGTGGATCGATTTTTGATTTCTTTTTTTTTGGTTGGTAGATAATTATCTTCTTTCAAAAAAATTTACAGGTGAAAATTTTTTCAAAGCCTCCTAGATGGTAGTGGAAAACCTCGAACCATGTTTTTTTTCTTAGTTTTGTAACTCACCCTGTGTATTAATCAAGTAATGGCATCGAAAATGGTTACACTCTATATATATGAAAGGCGCTTCTTTTACGAGCATTTTGTTTTTTTATTCACTGATCTATTCTGACTGAAATTGTCCAAATTACAGCTTTTTTGCCGAAACTTGCATAATTACCAAATTTCTGAACTCATCCTGAAACAATTTTCTAGTGCAATGAATACGAATTTTAAGAAAAACATTTTTATTAAACACAAAATTATAAACTGGGTTAACTGCTTAATACCGTGTATTGCCACCCCTGGCAACTCTGAGAGCTTCTAGTCTACACGGCATACTTGAAATTAGGTTTCTTATTGTTTCCATTGGTATACGATCCCATTCTTCCACTAATGCACGTGCCATCTCAGCAAGACTTTCCGGAGGCATCGCGCTAGAACGTACCCTAATTCATCCCACAAATGTTTTATAGGGTTCATATCGGGGCTTCTCGCAGGCCATTGTAATGTAGTGATGCCCGTAGCTTCTAAGAAATTTTGCACTTTGCACTTTGCCGCGGTATGTGGTCGGGCATTATCCTCCATTAATATAAAATTATTGCCCACCAACTGTGCATGAGGTAAGACATACTACTGTAACATGTGAATGTAGAATCGGGCTGTCATCGACTGTCTCGGTAGAAAAACATGAAGAGGTGTCTTTTCATTTGTTGAAATCCCTCCCCACACCATAACCGATCCACCATTAAAACTTTCGCATTCTGTTATTAAGAGCTTAATAACAGACTAAACGTTTCACCAGTCCTTCTCCACACCCTTTTTCCTCCATCCACCATGTTAAGACAAACCCTTGATTCATCTGTAAACAATACATTCGACCATTAATGTATTGTCCATTGTCCATAATCCATTGTCCATAATTTTCAACGAAATTTCTTCGGGCAACACGATGTACAGTCAATAATTTAGGACCTCTTGCAGGTGTCCTAGTTTTTAAATTAACTTCCAACAGACGAGACGTCTACATACCGTGTGCTTACTTACTGCAACACCACGAATTTGGCGAAGATCTTGCTCAACATTTACCGCAGTATTTGATCGATTTCGTAAAATTCGTAATCTCAAGAAGCGATCATCTCTTGGAGAAGTTTGTCGAGGGCAACCAGAACCCACCCTCCGAGCAGTGCTTCCTGTTTGTTCGTACTTGCGGTTCGCTCTAAGAGCCGTTGCTTCATGAACTCCCACTGCACGAGCGGCGTAACGTTTACTACGTCCATCGCATCGTTTACTACTGCAACTAATCTTGCTACTTGTTCAGAATTTGAGGCATTTTACGTAACAGTCTCTAAAACTTTTTTACTGACACTTAATGACACAACAATAGAGTGAAATAATGAGTAATCGCTATGACAACGGTAACGTGTTTTTTCATAGACAATGTGTTCCTACAATAAATTTAATGTGTGGGATAAACGAAAGGTTTCGGCAAAAATCTGTAATTTGGACAATTTTACAGATAGATCAGCGAATAAAAAACAGAATGCTCGTAAAAGAGGCGCCTTTCATATATAGTGTAACTATTTTCGATACCATTACTTGATAAATACACAGGGTGAGTTAAAAACTAAGAAAAAAACATGGTTCGAGATTTTCCACTACCACCTAGGAGGTTTCGAAAAAATTTTCACTTCTTAAATTTTTTTTTGAAAGACAAGATAATTATCCACCAACAAAAGAAAAGAAATGAAAAATCGGTTCACTCGTTCAGAAATAACAAGGTTTCAAAGTTGCAACCAAAATTAGATGCGTCACTTTTTCTGGAACTGAGTGTATAATATCTGATGAACTCGTGTATTCCCATATGTCTGTTTTTTTACATTTTCTGTCAAAGTTCAAGTCTGTAGACGCTCCCCCCACCGGTAAAAGGGTATACTCATATGACCTTTTTTTCTTTCTACCATCTAATCTTCAAGGTCTAATAAGTCCCCACGACGCTCGAGTAAATCACCATTTAGCACTGTGGGCTCTCCTACTATTAGTTAAAATCATTTGAGATTCGTTTAGAGATGCAAAGAGTTCGGGGAGATTATAATTATTATAATTATATTAATTATAGTATGTATGTATGTATGTATGTATATGGGTCGGAAGTACAGTCCCATTCCACCACAGCACTTAGGCCTCATTAGGCCCTTTGTGCATTCCTCCTTTTTACTTCAGTACTTTTCTTCAAACCATCCTATTTATTACGGGTGGCCTGGTGGCAAAGTCTCTACAATTTGTATGTATGATAGTATGGTTCTGAGTTACCGAGATTAATTACTCTGGTCCTCATTACCATTTATCTGGGACCACGCGTCCGCGGCAGATGTGTTGAGTGTTCCCAGGTCTCGGAGAGACGCCACAGTCCGGGCCCAAGCCTGCCTAGGTCACCCATCCAAGTGCCACCAACGGCAACGCCCGCCCAGCATAACTTTGAAGATCTTACCGGTCATGTCTAAGCGGCTAGGCAGTCCCATTCAGTCACCTTAGTCGCCTGTTACGACAGGTAGGAGGTACCCCGGGTCTATTCTACAATTGTGGACCCGAACCTAGAAGGGGATAGTAATTAGAGTAATATAATTTATAATTTTATAGAATTCTCAGATAACTATATGAGCGTTGTGCGAATGCAGGTAAAAATAAGGAATATTTCGATTTCACTCGATTTTTACGCGATTTCTCTCACATTCTGCCGATACATACTACTTATGGCTAGGCTTAAATAAATCTGACATCCACGCCACATATTGTTTACCGCCTGTTTGCACTCGGTTGATTGTGCATGTACAACATATCTAGATTCCCCCGTATTGACACTCCTGAGCACCAAGGCAAACAACTTGAATTAGGGATGTCTATATATGATATATATAGCTAGGGCGCGGGTGTGTGTACGACCCTCGCGTCAGATGTATGATCGTAGGGACAACATCGAGAGCGGTTGTGTCGATATACTGGAGGCCTGGAATACGACCACTCTCGTGAATATGATCTGATGAGTGTCGTTTCACATGTCATATACCTATATCGATATACATACATGCCTATATGTACAATTGTACATACATAAATCCAATGTAGGTACTAAAGAAAAAAATATATCCAGTTATTCAGTTCAATTCAGCAATTGAATATATTTTCAAACAAATTTTTGCCAACATTGATTAGGTTAAGATATAAATACATATTATAAATTTAAAAAAATATATTTACAAAGCGCACATTATTTTTTCTAATTTTGACATGTAAAGTGGCACTTTTTCAAAACCCTTTGACGTTAGGAAACTTCTGACTTTCCACAACCAGTTACGAAAAGTAAAATATTACGCAACTGGTTTTGTAGTTCATAGTAGGTTATTTAGACCTGACAAGCTATAAAAGTGAGGAGCTGTCACTTTCATAGCTTGTCATAAAATACACACCCCACAAAAATTATCGCATCACCGAAAATGTTGCATAAGTTTGCTGGTGTTTATCTTTAGGGTCGTTTGTCCGATATGGATAATTTTTTTTTGGATGATAGGTTGATTCTTCCATAATAATTTTCTACTGATTTCTTTAAAAAAAGGTTTTTTTATCAAATACCGGGTGTTAATACAAATACAATTATCTTGCGTTTTGTTCCGACAAATTGTAACGCCCCGTGGAGTTCATCTGCAACAGTTGCAAATTACAATTCATAGTTGAGCTAAAGCCTCATCTGTCAGTAACATTCTCTTTTTTGGTTCACTTTATTATCTCTATTATTAAAGGAGATACGTAGTTTTTATAGACCGGCAGATAATGACAGATTTTCAGACGTGATTTAGGCCAGTATGCCTTTTGCAGTACATTATACTATTGACAATTTGATGATAATAATCAATTAATGAAAGTGTCATCGCGTGTTCTTACTTGAATGTAAAAAAATAGTATTACAAAGTATTACTTGAATGGCCATTGGCATACCGTTAGTGTGAACCTATCAGGTGGGCATGCCCAGGTACATATGCTTTCTAAAATATCCTTTATCCGTGTTCCTAAACAGGCTGCCAATGTAGAATATACTTGATATTACTATACAATTGCTACAGGTAAGATGGCATACCGTTTGTGCATGTCTATGTATATCTCATATGGTAGAAATTTAGCAATGTTAACAATAATTTTCTGTCATTTTACTCAAGCCCAAATTGATATCATAAAATATATGTATCCTGAAATGTCAACATTGAAAATGGCATACGATTTTAACAGGTTTGACATAATAAATAATGAAAATCAATTTGTAAAATAAAGAGACAATTTTCTGTGTATTTAATCAGTATGCCATTTCATTGTTGATGTAGTTATGACCTACCGAACTAAAATAATTAATGGCATACAAGTTGTGCGAGTTTTACATGTGTAATTTCGTGAAAAACATTGCGGAGTTATAGAAAAAATTACCACGCTTTAAGTCAGTATGCCTTTTGTTCTATATATTAGGTTGATTATTAACTTTCGTTAAATAAATATGGCAGACACGTTATGCGAGTTCATCATATGACAAATTTAATTTACCGCGCATTTCATGACGTAGTAGCGTTCCGCCATTTAAGGACGCCGCACATGCGACCGGGCTAAAATCGCCAGTATTATGACAACTATTGTATTGTGCGTACGATTTTTCAGAGATGGGTGAAGAGAAGCTGTGTTTTGTGTGTGAACAACTACATGAAAAAATAAAGTGCTGAATTTTTACTGAAAGTGCTTTATTGAAGTGTCAGGCAACTTTGCAGTTAAGAATTAGACATAAATTAAAATAAAATGAATGTAACTTCTATTGACAGTGAACAATGAAATCGGTTATCATCCGAAATGATTTCTTATTATTTTCATCAGTTATTAGAATTCATTAAATTGTACAATATTATTATTAATAGATCCTGAAAATGATTGCCAGCATGGTAACGTCAGCGAATCTACGGACGATGGAGATGATGAGTGTGATGATGACAATAATTATGATGATGGAGAAGACGATGATGAGGATAACATGGATACAGATTATGATGACGAGGAAGAAGAAAATGAAAGTGGCAAAGAATCAAATACCGAAATTGACTTCATTGATGAATAAAAAATCTGTCATGTGTAAAAAATGTATTTCTTTATTAAAAACTGTTCGTTAATTTTACTTCAAATAAACCTTAATGAAATATTAATTCTCATAGTTTTGTGAATAATAAATTTTATTTATATGGAATAAATGATTGTATTGAGCCAAATCATACCTCAATTTGCTGAAATAAGCATTTATTTGCCTTCAATATAGATTTATTAACAGTTAATGTATCTAAAAAGACTGCGATTTTCTCGGCAATTAAATAAATAATTCTATTAGTGTGTAATAAAATGATTCGTGGAAGACAAAAAAAGTTTTAATAAATAAATAGTAAATAAAATTTATAAATTCAAAGCTAAAAAAACGCAATGATTTTTTCATAAAGAATATTATGTTTTTTGGAAGCCACAGACCTGTCTAATGCCCGTTATTATTTGATCCAAATATACCGCAATTTAATTGCTTACAAAAAGGCATACTGTCTACAAAGGAAGAAAATCGTTCATCTCATTTGCACTAGTCCTTTTTCGTATTCTCATACGTATTTCATAATTTGAGAACTTCAGACCTTATCAAACGATATGCCATTTATCGTAGCACCCAAATATATCTCAAATGTGTTAAAAACAAAGTGGCATACAGATTTAACACACGGCAATTTTACGTACCATTTCGCAAAATTTTTTCGCGTATGCCTATAGTAGTTAATCACCCGATCGCAATGCCAATTTCATATACGTCGAACACTATCATGAACTGCATGAAAACAAAATGGCATACTGATTTTAATGACGGAAAATTATTGTTTGACATTACTAAATTTCTACCATATCAGATATACATAGACATGCACAAACGGTATGCCATCTTACCTGTAGCAATTGTATAGTAATATCAAGTATATTCTACATTGGCAGCCTGTTTAGGAACACGGATAAAGGATATTTTAGAAAGCATATGTACCTGGGCATGCCCACCTGATAGGTTCACACTAACGGTATGCCAATGGCCATTCAAGTAATACTTTGAATTTCATTTTAGGATAAATGGCAGCTTGAGTAAAATTATATAAAAATGCTTAATTTCTAAACAAATTTGTTAACATTTTTATATATGAATAACACGCGATGACACTTTCATTAATTGATTATTATCAACAAATTGTCAATAGTATAATGTACTGCAAAAGGCATACTGGCCTAAATCACGCCTGAAAATCTGTCTTTATCTGTCGGTCTATTAGCACAGCATGTTTCTGTTGATTCAATATAAACTTAATATTGAAAAAAGTGAGTAGCAGGCATTGCTCGAAAAATAAGATAGTGTCAACAGTTTTGCAAACTGTCACTTTGTTTCTGTGCAATTATTGTTGAGATCGATTTTCACGCTTTTATTGATTCATTGTGTAAACTGCTTCACCAAATGAATGGTCAACAACGTTTAACAAGTCATTTAACCGATGAAGAAGCTATAAGAGCAATTTCCTTGGTTGAAGATGGGCGAAGTCAAAGGTACGTGGCCAATGTGATTGGTACTCAAGTTATAAGGCGATACAGGGAAACTGGACAGTACTCTAAAAGGAATGGGCAAGGACGTAGAAGAGTTACTACAGCTGTGGAGGACCGATTTTTACGAGTTACAGTGTTAATGAGTCGGCATTGCACTGCTCAAGCACTATGAATGGAATTTGTAGCAGCTGGAAATGTAAATGTTTCTTTACAAACTGTTAGAAATCGCCTACGTGAACAGAATATACGACCAATAGTTCCAGCAACAGGCCCACGTCTGACTAGGGCACACCGGGTTGCTCGATTACAATTTGCTATGGAGCACGCTGATTGCGGTCTTGAAGAATGGTCCAATGTACTCTTCACAGATGAATCGAGATTTTGCCTATACTCCTCTGATCGACGTATGCCAGCATACAGAAGGCCAGGTAAGCGCCATTTTCAATGCAACTTTCGTGAAACGGAAAGCTTTGATGGTGGGTCAATCTTGATATGGGGAGGGATTTCTTTTCATGGGCGCACGGAGTTGATGGCAATCAATGACGGAAGAATGACGGCCATAGGTGATAATTTTAAACTAATGCACGATAATGCACGACCACACGCGGCGAGGATAGTGACCGAGTATTTAGAAATGGTTAATGTTACTGCACTGAATTGGCCAGCTCGGAGCCCTGATCTTAATCCTATCGAGCATGTATGGGACCATTTAGGATGGGCAATTAAGCAAGATCAAGTCCCATTGGACATTGGACGAGCTTCAAAATAGAATAATGTTGATTTGGAACAATATGGACCAGGAATATATACACAAACTGTTTGAAGGGCTCCCAAGGCGAATACAAATAGTAATAAGAGCGAGAGGCGGAAATACACGTTATTAAAATTGATTTTTTTTCTTGTAAGCAAATTTATTAAAATTGTGTTCAATTACCTGATAGTCTTTTTAGTTAGATAGTTTTTTTGTTTCTCAATATAAACTTAATCAATAATAACATGCTGTGCTAAAAAACTACGTATCTCCTTTAATAACAGAGATAATAAAGTGAACCAAAAAAGAGGATGTTACTAAATGATGAGGCTCTAGTCAGCTATGAATTGTAATTTGCAGTTGTTGCAGCTCGCTAGCGCTCGTTCCGCAGAAATCTGCTCGTTACACAAAATAGTACTTTTCCCAACTGGTTACATAAATAGCTATTAATTCATATGTATGTTTTATTTGTGAAAATACTTGAAGTCACTGTACAATTTACAAAGTATCACTTGATATTTATATTATAGGTATTGTTATATTATATTATATCTATATTACTTATTTGTATCACTTCATAAAGAAACACGAGAAATAATAAAATATATATTTGAATTTTTTTTGGATTATTGGTCATATTAAATTATTAAACTTATTTATTCTCCTACGTTTCCGTATATTTACAATAAGCAGGAGCTATAAAGTTATTATATAGTTAACATATAGTTATTTTAATACTTTACATTGTTTACTTACATTTAAATATAAAACATAATTAATTGCATGTTTTATAAATTTGGTTATTTTTCTAGACTATGACTCAAATCCAATATTTACATATAGTCTAGGAAAATTAAGCTGAAAATTGACAATTAGCCTCAATAACTCGTGTAGTTTCGATATTTGGTATAGTTATTCACTGAAGTGTCCTGTAAACATACTAAAAGTCCCCGAGGGCGAGGGAGGGGGTGAAAGTTCTTTTTTTTCAGTTTGTTTCTTATATTCCTAAAATATTTAGGAATGGAATAGTTATATGTGTGTTAAGAGCGCAAAGTACTGCATTGTCGCTTGCGAAAGAAATTTACCGGAGCGCGGTATTCTTTCAAAAGCGGCAATGGCAGTTTGTGCTCGTAATACATTCGTCATTTTTTCTACAATGGCTAATACACTGTGTTCTTGTATGTATTTGACATATGTTTATTTATGAACCGATTTTTATAAGTTTTTTTTGTTAGCTACATTTCTCATGTGTAATTTTTGACTGACAAGCGCCTGCTAAGGAATTTATAATAAAGAAGCGAGCGGGAATTGACACTATTGCCGCTTTTAAGCGACAATTATGCCATCATCGGAAATGGCGTACTTTGCGTTGAGAATTGAAAGCGCAAAAGCCTACTATTGAGGCGATTGTAGAAAAACATAATTCCTTATACCATAATTATTTTTCAAATTTATTTATTAAATATTTAATGTTAATAGTCTTTTATTAACATCGTCATCTTTTTCATTTAAATCTACAGGCGCTCCGTTGGCACACGCACTTAAGCAGCTATTACAAATAGGACTGTAGTAAATGTCAGCTTTTCGGCAGCCACATTTCCCGAAACAATCAATCTTGCAAAGGCAAAAAATAGAATATAACACGGTGTCGGGTGCGGGAGGGCCCAAGGTTGTGATTGGCTCAGGTTTCCATCGACTTCTCAGATTTAAAGAGGTAGTTCGTTCCCAATCCACTATTGTAGTTGGTGGTAAACTCTAATCGAGTGATATTTCACTAACCCTTTGGTAGGTAGCAGCGAGAAAGGATCCGGTTTAACCTTGGTACTGTATTTCAAAAAAACTGAGTATCGACAGCTGTTTAGATAGTCCGACTAAAAGGCGCACGGCATACTTGATGTTGGGTCATAGAAGATGGCTGCTATTTCCTTTGTTAATGGATTTGGTTCAAAATCTTAACAAAGCTTTGCCACTGCTGATATTGGCTGAGGTTGTATCTCAACACCTGAAGCTACTAAGGAAAAAAAATGGAACAACTGAATGAAAGCTTTTGTAGTTCCTGGGAAGAATATATTGTCACAAATATAACTAAATAACTAAATATAAAAATAAACATATTTTGGCAACAAATTAGAAAACACACTGTATAGTAAATTAATGCATAATAATTATAAAATTTTACAAAGTCAAATAAGTTCCATATTAATAATGAATAAATTCCGGGTGCTATAAAGGATGTAAGGTATCTTATATAATTTATTGGCATTAGCTAGTAAGTACAGTTTATTTGTTTAGTAAAGATATTTCGAATGGAACTTTAAAGGAAGTAGAAAACATTGAACTTATTGAATAGTGAAGCTGCTAGACTTGCTTTTATCCCCGGGTGACAAGAAAATGGGAAATGGAAGGTTTTTGGGGGGAGATAGCAAGCTGGAAAGAAGTGGGTTTTTGAGAATTGAGATAGACAAGTTGACATATCTCCGGAAGCCATGGGGGTAGATTTAGTGAAAGGAATAATGTAAGTAATATCAATTTGTTAAATAGTGATAGGTGTTCCTCAAAGGTGTCAAAGTAAAAGTATGAATAAATAAATAAGTTAGTTGTAGTGAGAGAATGTGGTTTTATTAAAACTAAGCCTAGCCCAAAAACAATATTCTGGTTTCCATTTTCCCTCTTCCCGGCTTGACAAAGAATATTTTCTTCGCTGATGTTGTCAGAGCCATTAAACGGACTATTAGATCCACATATTCTCAAACAACAGCAGCCACAGAATTGTTTGCAGCTTTCTCAACTGCAGTCCTTATAATTGGACGCCGTTATGCAAAAAGGAACCAACTCAAAAAACTAAGTTTTGTGAAACGAAGGTTAAAAATGTACAAACTATAATTAAATCGGTATGAAATTATAGATGCAGATTTGTGCTTTATCTTGCGTTAAAACTCGTTAAAAAATTTAAAAAAATCCAGTATATTTTTATTTTTTTTTAAATGGTGCATGGTTCCTTTTTGCGTTTTATAATTTCGGTGATTACAAAATTAAGAGAAACAATAAAAATAGGAAATCAAATATTTATTATCTATATTTATATAGTCAGGGACACCTCCAAATCCATCTATATCAACTTCAATATGGTCATCTGCAAAAAGTAATGAATAGAAAGTCCTACAATCTTTGGGAATGAGGTGCCATATTGATTTTATATCCGCGAGTTTTTCGTTCGAAATACATTTTCCTTCAGGCCGGAGTATGTTAAGGTCTGTTTTATATAAACCACTTTTAGGACGACCACGGATTTTCTTTGAAATATCAACTTCTACTGATATGGTATTTTCATTCAAGTCTCGCTTCATAAAAAGGGAAAAAGGCTTTTCTCTTAGTATTGTTATCTCCCTTGTCTTTAACCAATTTATCTGTTCTCCATTTATTCCCTATTTAAGTTTTAAATTTTAAATTAAAATTCTCGCAAAATATTTTTTTGTATGTTGAGAAACTAACCACATTTACCTTATTTCGTCCGTCTACGTAGAGTTCGTACATTTTCGTGAGAGTCATATCTACTGGTAAAAATGAAGATTCTGTTTCTGTTAAACTCATTTCTGCATTGTTCTTCGGATATTTTTGTTGTGCATGATAAAGTACACTGGGAATCAAAAGGTACAAACTCCTTAGAAGCAATTCGTTGCTTCTTATAATTCATCCATTCCTTACGCTTATATATGTTAATTTTTCTTTCTTCCCTCGACATACCTTAAAATTTTCTTTTCTGCCCTTTTTTGGTCTTCCTCTATATTTTTTTGGTTTAACATTACTTAAATCGTATCCTATAGAAGTTTCCAATGGTACTGGTATTATATAGTGCTGCATATGTTTTTTGTTCAGCATCATCGTACAAAATTTCGTCATTTGAATCATCCTAGGAAAAATAAAGGAAAAAAATTAGAGAAAAACAGGTGCGAGCAAATATATCAAGACATAGCTTTCGCCTTATAGGAGAAGAAACATCGCTATCTATAATAAAATCCGGATCTTTGACCGAATCATCCGATAGATTATCTAGCAACTTCGCAATCTCAGGATTCAAGGTGGTGGTTCTGAAGAGATATTTGAAATATCTCCTGTTGTTTCTCTCAGATTTTCTAAAAAATAGATATTATTAAATTATTCATGTTTAATAGTCAAATTTAGTTTCATACCTTTGTTTTCTGTAATAACTGTAGTATTACACATATTCACTAGTTGTTTATTACGCCATGAAATCAGTTTACACCACTTTTATAAACGAAAACAAACAAGAAGTTCACACTTTCATACCGTAGAAGGCACTGATATACTGATATTGTAAGCATATACGGATATTGTAAGCGTCTATGCACTTGGTTCCCTTTTGAAAAATAGTGTAAGATGCTTTCGAGTGTACAAATGGTTCTTTTGGGACTATTTCCTAAGGTTATACTGTAATTTTCACATGGATCTTTTCTGCAAAATATAGTTTACCTACTTCTGCAACTTTCAATGCCTTAATATTAATTTCGTAATTTTGTCGCATGGTTCCTTTTGGCATAACGGCGTCCAATTGTACAGTCAGCATCACTTACAGCCACTATTGTTTCAATTTCAGCCTGTATTTGTTTTTTGAAATTGACGGAAAATGCTCCTGTCGAACAGTAAGTTTTATACTCAGATAAAAATTTATATCGATAGACGATTCCGCTGCCTCTTTTCCTTTTTGTTTCGTTGTTTCTTGTATCATCGTAGCCATCAAACACGACTGTAGCCTACTGCAGACCTTTCACAGATTTCAAACAGAAGATGTAGATAATTAAATGATCTATAAGTTTGATAACAGGTGAAATTCAATAAAAGTGAACGGATTGGGAGATAAAGGCGAAAGAAAGACGAAAATAGATGAATTTGTGCATTTCGATTGAAATAAGTTGGAAAATATTGATGCTAGAAAAAAAAGTTTTTTATAATAAAATACGCGTTTTAATTTAAAAGAGAAAAGGTTTCCATAGATTTTTGTGTAAAATGTACCAAATAAAAGCGTTTTTTGCGATAATGGCGCCACCGACACTTTCAAATTGGGAATACCAACCCCTGAAATCTAGAATTATGCTTACTACAGACCTTTAATAAATACTACTAGCCCCAAATTGTGTAATTTAGTGTTTAATATTATAAATTAATATTAAACAAGTTATTAATTGTAAGTTTTACCCAGTATAACACTGGGTAATAATTATTGTCAAAATTATCATCCAAGGGAATAGAGCCATGGTGGTCTCATATAATACGCGTGAATAAACAAATGCATAACATTCGTTCCCACAATAATTGTTAAATAAGACCAAGTAAGATAAATTGTATTAAAACACAAGGATTAAGGTGCTAAAATAAAGTGTAAGTGCAACGAACCAGTGAAAACAACGTAAGTGCAACTTAATTTACCAAGAAAAGTAAACAGCGAATTCCTTATCAGCTTCTGCAATGCCACCAGGGAGGACTGCGAGGGAACACGGGAATAATCAAAAGAAATGCCTAGGACTACAAAATGTCTATGTAAGCTTATGATATTGTGCATGCTAAGGGTGTTCTTCAATTGTTATTTAACAAAAGGTACAAATAATATTTTTTTTAAATTGTGTAAAATTATGCACTGTAACAAGAAATGGGTTTCGTTTTTTTAAATGAAAACTTGACAGTTTTTGAATTTGTTTATTTTGTAATATAGATTTTAAAAAAATATGATTTAAAAAAAAATTTAAAATATAGTTTTCTTTGCACAATAATGAAGCCTTTCTTATTCTGTAACATGTTTTTTGATTTTTGGTATATCTTTATTTTGACCGTTAGGACAGGCGAATACATTTTTCATTACATTATTGATTTGTTCTGCAAATATCAGTTAACAAAATCAGCACCTGGACTAAGCAATGGAGAATCAAACTAAATGAGAGTAAATCTGCCCATGTTAATTTTACAAACAAAAGAGGCCGACATATCCCTGTTAGCATAAACAATATCCAAGTACCATATGTTGAGCAAAATATTTGGGTATAACACTGGACGCTAAGCTACGCTGGAGAGCTCATGTCAAAAAAAGAAGGAAGAATTAGAAGATATCAGAATTAAAAAAATGTATTGGCTTCTTGGACGAAATTCCACGCTGTCAATATATATGCCCGTATGGACATATGGCATCCAGCTGTGGGGTTGTGCCAGTAAGAGCAATCTAGATATAATCCAGCGATTCCAAAACAAAGTATTAAGGAGCATTGTTATTGCCCCCTGGTATTGCAGAAATAGTGACCTCCATAGGGACATGGGAATGGACACCGTTAACCAGACCATCAGCGAATTCGCCAAAAGTCACGAACAGCGACTTCATCGTCACGTCAATGTCGAAGCCATCCAGCTCCTCGACAATACAAACCAGATTAGAAGGCTCAAGAGGATCAAACCCTTCGAGCTAGTATAATTTTTTTAGTGCAAAAGCAGAGAACAGTGCCTGTGTACACATTAATATTAGTGTAATTAAGTATTAGAAAAATATAAGGAACACTAGTGAGTAAGTCCTTAGATATAAATTTTGTAACAGTAGTAAATTAGGTTAGAAAAATATTACTCATTGATCTAAGTTCAGATCAGATTGTAATTACAGTAAATGCTATTGGTGTTTGTATAAAAAACATTATTGATTTGTGACATCATTTTCAACATTACAGCAATGCGTTGCGCATGGCTGAAGATCTCTGGAAGAACTACTAAACATGTCTTTCAAGTAGTTTTATTGAAAAAATTGAAAAGTTACAAATGACTGAACTCTCATAGCTTTTGAATAAATCGACATATTATTCAAATGTATTATTATATCTTTAGGGCTAATATTTACCTATTTAATTAATAATTATTATGTAAGATACAAAGAATCTGTTTACAGGAACATGTCGGTCTGTTGTCCTTCTTGCAATCAGTCGCAAATTAGTGAACCACTTGATGTCCCACACCACCTATTAAATTGAATTTAAAAATTGAAAATAGAGACTGATTAAGAAATATTATAGCATAAATACAAAATAAAATTAATTGGTCCGGAGAAAAATTTTCATACGTACTCTCTGATCAATATAGTGAACGCAAACATTTTAATTGCTGCCATTATAATTCAATCATTCTATGCATGCCACCAACACTTTCAACATGGAAATGGACCGTGTTGAACCTACAAGACGTCCATATGAACATATTCTATATATTTCGTCCAGCTCTCATATCACGTAGAGTTGGGCTCCTGATGTCACCATCGGGAACTATATTGCTGTTGAGGGATTTGAAAGTCGATTTTTTTTTATTTAAATGCTTATTGCTCCCGACATTTTGATCGACTGGAATTCGATACTGCTGTCGTTTCCAATTACAGACTTTGATATATCTCCTGTCATTGGTGCAAGATGAGAAAAATACATTTCGACGTGGATAACCGTAGGGGATAAAAGGGAGAAGAGCTACCGGGCATGGGTATGGTTTTTATAGTATGCGTATGCAATTTAGAGGTTCGTTTACTAAAATTATGCAACAATGTTAGATTATTAATAAAACTCATATAAGGATATGGAAAATGAAATATTTTTTGTGGTTCTTTTGATATTGTTGCTTCGATTTAAAAGTCATTAGGTAATTCTTGTGACGTCATCAGATATTTTTTTTAAATTGGGCATTCAGGGGTTTCATTAAATCTAAGTAGAAAAAACAGTATAGTGTAGTATAGTGTAGGAGATATCTACGTTAGAAGGAGCGTTCAAGGTCACAGCTCTAGGTGCTGTATGCGAACGCTAAGATATGATAGTTACATTGGTATGGTATGTTATAGGTCGTATAGGACATGGCTAGACATCGTGAAGTGTCCTATATAGCCCACGGATTGATAGTTTACGTACAAAACGCGTTCGCATTAACGTGTATATCACATGGGCACTATTTGGTAGCTCTGCTGCATGGTAATTGCAGTAAAACTTCCGCTTTCACTTATACGTCTTTTCTATCGTATAGGAGGTATCTACGTAAGAAGGAGCGTTCAAGGTCACAGCTCTAGGTGCTAGGTGACACAGCTCTAGGTGACATAATAAACATGAAAACTAATTAAATAAGGTGCTCAAATCTGCAATCCGCCGGCTTCTTGGCAATATGCAAGCTGCTGTTGGAATTATTGTAATACTTTTCCAATGCTGTCTGGCTGTATAGCTCGAATTTCCTCTCGAATTCTTATTTTTAACTTATCAATATCCTGTAGTTTATTATTGTACACTTCGACTTAAAATAACCCTACAACAATTAATCAAGTGGTGTAAGGTAAGGGGACCGAGCCGGCCATTTGATAAAACCTCTTCGGCCTATCCAACGGCAACGATTAGGAAATATTTCATTTAAGTAGTTGCGAACATTAGCGCAATAATGTGGAGTCTTGTTGATAACGCAGAAGCTCATTGAGTGTCCGGAATATTATCATCTGGGAATAGTGCTGCCAACTCCGGAATTATTTGTTGTACCATTTGTATATATTTCTAACCTGTTAGATTCCCAATAATGAAAATGGGACTAATAATATTTATTCCACAATTCCTGCCCATATATTTCCTTTCTGGGGCAACTGTGTGTACTTCTATCATCCAGTAGGTAAAGAGTAATGGAGACCCAGTGGCAACAGTTCTGTCTGTTAACAGTGCCATTTAAAGAAAATGTAGATTCATCGGAAAAAACAATAGTGTTCATGAACCGTGGATTTATGTTACAGCGGTTCATCATTTCTTCACAAAATTCCATTCTGCCGTCAGGGTCATCATTTAATTCTTGAATTAGCTGATATATATGATTATAGGGATGCCATTTATTTTCTTTCATGTATTTCACTATACAACTTTGACTAACCTTATAATTATATGCCATTTGTCTCGTAGAAACATGTGGATTCAGCAACTATGAGGTTTAGCGCAAACGTCATCCTATATGCAAATGATGTAAATTAAATTTCGAATAACAATAATTGTCATATAGAATTATGGTAAAATGAACGGTTTCAGTGATATCGAGGAGATTTTTCCTTTGACCCTAACCCTATGACATTCTTTTTTCAAGTTGTATGAAAGCCTGGAATCCTGCACTATTTCTTTAGAACTTTAAATTAATTTATATTATTTATTTATATATATTTAAATTAATTGTAATGATAATTATGATGGGCGTATTAATTGTTAAATTTTTCATATATGTAGTAAGAAACGCTTTAGATTTAATGTGTATGAATAATTACTATTTAAAAAATAAAAATAAAATTAATGAAAACATTTAAATCCAATGGTCTGCCTAGAAATTATAAATTAGAGGTGGCATAATCAAAATATATCTAACTATAGTATTAAAAAGAAATGGCAATATATTATGTTAAAGAAAGCCCTAATAAATACTTAACAAAAATATAATATGTTTCTAATGTTTTGCTCATTTTGAAACAGGGCATAAATAACCTTAAAACAGATTAAAATTGCTCTCCTGAGAAATGATACTCTTCCTCCGGACGAACGATATATTAATCCAATTGTTCAGATTGAGTGTACTAAACATTGAGTAGAAAGTCCAGAGAGATGATATATATTTATTGCTTATTTCAGTAACATATGCCAGCAGTACATTTTCTGTAACGATTGGACGGTCTTGCCGCTACACGCCAATCCATAAAATTTGTCTACACAATTTTATATTTGTTCTGGGATTTTTTGGGTAACAAATTATGTATTGTATGAATCACTACCTACTTGCCTTAATTCTGTCGGTGTACATAATATCTTCACTAACCGAATACAACATTTCTGGCACAATTATTTAACTTGATTTGAAAATTTGATTTCTCGGAACTATTTCTGTACCTTAGAGGTAAAGGGTCCGATCTCACTTTTTATAAATTTAGAGAAAACAGGGTTTCAAATTTTAACATATGAGTGTATTTTTTTAGATGTCAAATAAAACTAGGAATTTGAGATCTTAAGTTATTAATTAACTAACTTAACTGACCTGTTCTATAATACAACTACCAACATTAAGCTTTACCTGACTAAAATTAAGGCACTTGCGATTTTTTACCACTAAATAAAAAATCAGGTGTGGAACGAAGAACTAAACCGTAACACCAAATCAGCTTTAAAAAAGTTGCTAACATGAGATATTTTGATTCTCAGATTTCCTTCCGAGTCAGAAGCTTTTTCTTCTTGGTTGGATATTCTTATATTTTTATAAAAATTATTAATTATTTTTATGAAATTAAGATGGTATCCACTCAAATAACTTCAAAAGCACCAACTTCTTCGCCTTTATACCTTGGGGAACCTTGCGGCTAAGAGGCAACTCTTCTGCTATAGAAATTTCTGTTCTTCTGGGAGTTCTCTTCAAATTAACACTTTTAATTCTTCATAGGCAAACGAACTTTTGTAATAAAGTATACATGGACTTTGACGGCACACTTCTAGCCATACTACCTCAGAAATAAGAAATTTTTCGTTCTCTGCATTCATTTTTCGATTCACAAATGAAGCGTTTGCACTTACAACTTTTTAAAGTCATTCATGTTCCACGTTAAAAACTGTAGCCCCTGTTGACATAATTAACTGTTGCCAATCCCTAGCTATGGTGTAGCTATGATCATCGTAGGTTGTTTCTTCATAGTTCGCTCAATACGAGCATGAATATGGGCCACTTCCATGTGAGTATGACCTTTCAGAAGAAATTTATGTATAACTGATTTCAAGGAGGGAAATGTTAAAAAAATAGAAATAATTTACTGCCATCATGATATTTAGATTTTGGCTTAGGAAGTTGTCTGACCAGATTATCAATGTCTCCGTATCAGTATTCCCCAAAATTTTCTTTGCCCACTTTATTAAGGCTGATGCTTCATTGCAATTGATTGCAAGAGTTACTAATTTTCTACCTCTTGGTGTCATTTTGTGGCAGTTTACTCATGAACAGAATAAAAATGTGGAGATAAGATTGTTTACCAACTTGATTTAGCTGACGATATAACAGCGCATGACCGCAACTGCTCATTCTTTGGAGATGCGACTTTTTACCTCGAGGAAAATTTCCAATACGACTTCTTCTAATCGCTCTATCTTTAGTAATTACTAATAATGGAGATACGATCCTTTTCCATCATATGGACTGTTCTATGTATTTCACCGTAACGGAAAAGAATTGGGCTCGAGCAGAGTCACCTTCACGTCGCGCGTAGTGATAATAACTCACACGTGAGTTATCATTACTCACGGAATTTGTTTGGGGATACTATTAGTTGTTCAACAGCAGTTCATTAATTAACATAAAACCTAATAGGAGTAGATAAAATTGGTTTAAAATAGGTATGTAAAGACTGAAGGGGCTGATAAGAGATTGGAAGATTTTGGTATATTAATTTGTGTTTTATTCTGAAACGGGGTTGTGCCTCATAACGCGTGTAATGTTGTTCGTTAGCGGACTATCGCGCAGCATAAATTCGTAGAATTTTTGGGATATCAGACTGATGTAGTCCGCTATTGGTTGAATATCGGGACAAAGCTTGTGCAAGTCATCTCTGATGAAGATGTATATATTGGAGTCCGTGATAAGGCGTAGGTATTTGTTTTCCAATACCTTGAGTTTGCGTATGTTCGTGGGCGATTCCCTGCACCACACCGCCGCGTACGTAAGGGCCGGCCTCAGTATGCATGTATAGATTATTTTTTTTGTTGTGACTACTTAGACTGCTATTCCTTGCCATCAGAGGATCGAGGTACCGCGACGAGGAATAGACTTTACGCATTATCTTGATGTGAGTCGTGAAAGTCAGTCTATTGTCCAAGATGACCCCCAGGTATTTAACGCGTTGTCTTAAAATATTGATGAATGTTGATATTGAATGTTGTCTTAAAATGTCTAAAATAATGTCATCAATTAATGTACATTTTTTATCGTAGTGATTAATACCTATGCATTACAATAACAAATGTGTTTATTAATCAATAAAAACTGTACGTTGTATGAATAAATCACAAATATCGTATTAATGAAATATTGGTCAATAAATCGACATCAATATCATGTGCAAATTTATTTCAGTGTACAGAAACCCCCCAATTTTTGTTAGGCGTAATGATTCTATTGTCTCAAAATTTGCGTGTCAAAGGCAATGGTGTTTGCCTCTGACTTTTCGATATTTACCCGAATCTTCCATCGGACACAGTACTCCGACGCCCTTACCATATGCGCCTTGTCCAGGAGCGACTCGTGCAGGAATGAAAGGCAACTTCATTAATTAGGTCACAAGTTCGGGACAGGACGAAAAATAGTAATTCTTCAACTACATTATCTCTACTAATCTGATTTTAAATATATATATATATATATATATATATATATATATATATATATATATATATATATATATATATATATATATATATATATATATATATATATATATATATATATATATATATACAGGGTGAGTCAGTTTTTTGTAGACAAACTTTAACAGGGGATAGAACGCACGTTTTTAAAAAGAAAAGTGCCTATAAAGATATGGCCGATCTAGCTTCCTAAGGAAGATACAGGGTGTTAAAATTTATTTTTTTTTTACATTAATGTGTAATATTTTCTGAACGGAATGATATATTCACTAAATATTTTACACATATCTTAACCTGCATAAGATCAACATGTTGTATTGTTCCTGTCGAAAATACTATAGTGGATGTTACTTTTTTCGGGTACTTCGACTATTCTGCATAATAGAACTTTTTTTTCGTACGCCACTGACATTATCTGATACATATTTCTAAAATAACGGCCCCTTAGTAACAATTTTGATCTCTAGTAATTTTGCTCTAACTATGACAGTTTTCGAGATATTGGCCGTTGTTTCTCTGACAGTGTAATGTCGTTATTATAATTTCTTTTTCTCGAATTTTCTTTATGACTTATAAACGAACGCTTAGATTTTTTCATGTTTGGGGGATAATGCCTATTAATTAAGGCGCATAAAACAAGCGGTAAGAATGTTCAAAAACTTGCACAGTGGCGGGGTGGAAGGGGTGCTCCACCCCTTTCGTAAACAGAACTTCTACGCCAAAGACTATTTAAAAAAAACTGTTATTTTCATTATCTACATACAGTTTAACAAAAATAATGTCCCCTCTTCTGTTTCGAAATTCCTGTGCGTTTCCTAGTTATTTTGATTTTTAGTGTTTGATGTGGTACTAAATTAAGTAATTTATTTATTAGCAATAATAATTATCGGCTAAATATTTAATTCTTTCAACGAAACCTACCTAAATATGGTTTGTTAAGGATTCTAAAAAGCCGAAATCTCTTTATCTCTTTCCAAGTAATTACAATTACAAAAAAAAACATTAGATGAGCATTGATGTTAATGTTTATGGAGATATAAACATTTTTGAATTTATAGCAATATTTCATTAACAATAATAATTGTGGAATAAATAACAATTGTTAGCAATAATGATTTATAAATAACAATTACAAGAATTAATAACAATAACACTAGTACCTACATACATAAAATTAGATACTTTGTTCAAAATGTAAACCGTTTTTCTCAATACACATTTCACTGCGACGTATCATAGAACGTCTTAAGTTAACTAAATGATGCACCCTTATTTCATTGCAAGTATCTCTAATGCGATTTTGAAGTTCCTCAAGTGTATTAACCGGAGTGGTATACACTATTTCCTTAATGAATCCCCCACACAAAAAAGTCAAGTGGTGTTAAATCGGGGGATCTGGGAGGCCACGCCACGACCTATCCACCTCCCTGGATAGTTATTGTTTAGCCAATTTCTTACATTTCTGCCATAATGGGCCGGGCACCCATCAAGTTGAATCCAAGACTGTCTTCTTAAATTCAAAGGAATGACTTCCCATATATTACCATGGTGTTCTTCTAAAAATTGTAGGAAATTTTCTGAATTTACACGTTGTGGCAAGAAATAAGGTCCAAACACGTGGTTGCCGTAAATTCCAATCCAGACATTTGTACTAAATTCATGTTGAAAACTTCGTGGTCGAATGGCATGTGGGTTTTCATGTGGCCATACATGCAGATTGTGAAAATTTACTATACCACGACGAGTAAAACAAGATTCATCAGTCCACAGTATATTGGATAAGAAATCCCTATTATTTTGAATGGAGTTAAGAACCCACCTACAATAAGTAAGTCTTCGTTCAGCGTCACCTGGACATAAACCTTGAACAGGTTGAAAATGATATGGGCGTCTGTGATCCCGTTTTAAAACCCGGGAAATTTTACTTTGGGAAATACCAAGAGCAATAGCAGCACGTCGAGTACTTGTCGTTGGGTTCCTATTAAATTCCCGCAATATACGGTCTCTATCTCGTCCACGGTTGTTCTGTCGGCCCCCGGGTACATTTTTCAAACCCTGGTTAACAAATCGACGGTGGATACTCACAAAAACGGAATGATGAGGTTGTCGTCTATTTTGAAATCTTCCTCGATACTCCCTAGCTGCGTATCTTGAATTCCCATTTGCGAACCCATAAATAAAATGAATGTTGGCTTGTTCGCTATTTGTAAATGTAAACGGCATGTTACACTAATTAAAATCTGGCAAATCACATAAAATAACTTTTTAATCTTAAAAATAATAATTAATAACAGTGAAAATATTCAAGATGATGCAAAATTGTTTGTAGATAAACTTGTAATACGTCAAACTGTCGTTTCAAAATATGACATAATGCTTACTTGTTTTCCAAGGAGTATAATATTTTGTTGCAATTATTACGTACAGTTACAAATACGCTAGTTTTAAATGGAAATTATTTAGCAAACAACAACAAAAATTGAAACAGAAATTGGTACATGCACAAGTTTAATAAAACTTAAAGGAAATTTTTAAGACTTTTGGCAACTGCACAATAATCTATTGTATTGTAAGTACATTTGTAATTTAACAGATTTCAACATATAAAAGTATTGTATTTGAGTAAGGCTTGATATAACAAATATTTATTTTGACTACATTGGAAAAAGATAAAGAATAAGAGATTTCGGCTTTTTAGAATCCTTAACACACCATATTTAGGTAGGTTTCGTTGAAAGAATTAAATATTTAGCCGATAATTATTATTGCTAATAAATAAATTACTTAATTTAGTACCACATCAAACACTAAAAATCAAAATAACTAGGAACCGCACAGGAATTTCGAAACAGAAGAAGGGACATTATTTTTGTTAAACTGTATGTAGATAATGAAAATAACAGTTTTTTTTTAAATAGTCTTTGGCGTAGATGTTCTGTTTAAGAAAGGGGTGGAGCACCCCTTCCACCCCGCCACTGTGCAAGTTTTTGAACATTCTTACCGCTTGTTTTATGCGCCTTAATTAATAGGCATTATCCCCCAAACATGAAAAAATCTAAGCGTTCGTTTATAAGTCATAAAGAAAATTCGAGAAAAAAAATATAATAACGACACTGTCAGAGAAACAACGGCCAATATCTCTAAAACTGTCGTAGTTAGAGCAAAATTACAAGAGATCAAAATTGTTACTAAGGGGCCGTTATTTTAGAAATATGTATCAGATAATGTCAGTGGCGTACGAAAAAAAAGTTCCATTATGCAGAATATCCGAAGTACCCGAAAAAAGTAACATCCACTATAGTATTTTCGACAGGAACAATACAACATGTTGATCCTATGCAGGTTAAGATATGTGTAAAATATTTAGTGAATATATCATTCCGTTCAGAAAATATTACACATTAATGTAAAAAAAAATGAAACTTTAACACCTTGTATCTTCCTTAGGAAGCTAGATCGGCCATATATTTATAGGCACTTTTATTTATAAAAACGTGCGTTCTATCCCCTGTTAAAGTTTGTCTACAAAAAACTGACTCACCCTGTATATATATATATATATATATATATATATATATATATATATATATATATATATATATATATATATATATATATATATATATATATATATATATATATATATATATATATATATATATATATATATATATATATATATATATATATATGTATATATATATATATATATAGCCTTCTGTCCTATTTAATATAATTTCGTTATATGTGGTACACATACTTAATATAAAATATAATTCTGTTTCAACGATTCTGTTAAGTACAATAATTAATCATGACAAAATCCATGCTAATAACAATAAAAGTGTTCACCTCTACCCCAGTCTCTCAACAAAACAAACATTTTGTAGCTGAATGAAGCAACAGTACGGAGCTTAACAAGCATAATTGTTATTTAAGCCCTATAGGTAGGCGCTTTAAAACATGCTATTCAATTTTAGAATACACACAAAACACATTAAAAGTGACAAATGCTTAAGAATGTCATCTTGAAATGAAACAGAAATTGGAGATGTGGCTGTATCAAATTCACTATGAATAAACAAACTGATTTACGAGAAATTATTCAATCTAACTGTTAGTCATTAATGTCAAGATATTTAAGTAAGATAAGTCCATGGGAAATCTGTCTATTGAAATTCAGCCTACCGAAAATTTAGTATCTGAGCTAACCTTCATTTACTACACCGTTCGTAAGGTACTACACCTCGATCGCAGAAATAATGTTCTTTTGACTACTCTACTAGAATTGTAAGGAAAATTTAATACTGTATAATAATTTCTTTATATTTAAAGTATCATTTTATCTATAACGCATTCTTTTATCTCGAGCCTGCAATGTGTATAGGATGCGAGCGGCGCGAGGCACTTGTGTAATATAAACAGTTGCCCTTCAGATATTTCGTGCCCAAGAACGCTTCATTATTTTAATTCATATTGGTTTACAATAAGTGAAAAGGGGCTCCTGTTAATTATGGTGAGTTTACTCACAGAGCCTGCCTTTTGCTTGTCGTTTTATTTCAATTATTGATAATGGTGCTTGCTGATGAATTCCGTTTATCTGCGAAGAGTGTCCTACGAGGCCCTAGAAGGGCCATGTCAGTTTTTTTTTAATTCAGACTTTAATCTCTGAATGCAGACTTTAAACTCTGAACTCAGACTTTAATCTCCGAATTCACTTTAATCTCTGAATTCAGATATTAATATCTGAATTCAGACATTAAACTGTGAATTCATAATTAATCTCTGAATTCAGAGACATTTAACTCTAAATTCAGACTTTAACCTCTAAATTCAGACCTTAATATGTAAATCAAACATTAAACTCTGCACTTATGATTTTATGCCTAAAGAAGGTTCTATATGACATTGGGCTAATTTTACAGAAGATCTGATGAGCAACTTAATTTTTTCCTGTGGATAACTTTTGAAGGTTTTTTTTTGCACAATTTCCACTATTTTTATTGCAGTTTTTGATATTCCACGCCATCCCAATATTCCATAATTGTTGTGTGACTCAACCAAATAATGAAATAAGATCCTCAATTTATGTTAATCAAGAATATTTCATAATATTTTACATTTAGGGATAAACATTTGAATCTTTTTCTGTGATTGTAACATAATGTGATTGGTTGTCCCATTTTAGGTTTTTGTAAATAAAAGATATTTTATGTACTCATTACGGGTAACTTCTGATTCACTACATATGTTTAGTTTATCAAAGTTGGATAAGCACGTCTGGAAACAGATAGGTAAAAATTATGTTAAAATTATTAAAATTTACATCTTTATATTAATATGTTAAAATATTATTGAAATGTATTTATATCACCTTGTACTTTATCTGTCAATAATTCCCAAGTGCTATCGATATAAATAATAGCCGTATCATCTGTGTATGATCGTCGACTACCTTATCTCGAAAGCCCTAAGAAATGCCTTAGAAAATAAAGTTAAATACAATAGTTCTTCAGTACCATGGATTTAATTTCTTCAATATTTTCGAATTTACAGGGTAGGGGAGGAGGGGGCTAGTTGACACAATTTTGACTTTAATCGGAAAATTTTGGTTATGATAGAATTTCATAAATTCTTGAATTTTTATTGAAATAAGGTAACATTCTTCTACAATATTTTGTATACAAAAGTTGTCTAAACATTAAACACAAATTTTAATTTACATTTTTAGTAGGCGATGTACGTGTGACAACTTACCCCGACAAGGGGGCTACTTGTCACAAAGACCGGGGTAAGTTGTCTCATTTGTTAAACAGTACAAAAACAAATATATACCCAACCAAAAATATACAGCAAACAGAAATAAATAATATAGCATTAAAAACATAAATATATAGGCATTTTCATTTATAAATCATCATCCGAATTACAGTTAATGCATAAATAGAACAGCACATTGTCACCAGCACATTTATCATGAGCCCACAGTCGACAGTTTGTGCACTGCACCCATTTTTCATTGGCCCTGCTGTTTCCCTCCGCCAGTGCATTTTTAACAGGAGTATCTGTTAAGATGGCTGTGGTTCGCTTTCTCTTGTTAGCTCTAACATTCGGCTTCCTAGGATCCGCTTTTGGAAGGGGCCTAATACTCTCTGGTGTAATTGGAACTATTAGTCTCTTCTCAGGAGTTGTTTTATCTGCAGTCCACGCACGTATTGCAAATGGTATAGCATCATTCTGTGTAGACGCGATTTGGGTTGGAGATGGTGTGCTGTGACGCTCAGCTGCTTTATCGGCAGATAAAGACGTGGTTGGCGTTACAGATGAAGTCCCAAATGGAGTCCGGCGACCCTTTCCAGCTTCATCGACAGAGGCAGACGTAGTTGGAATTGGAGATAGTGTCCTGTGACCCTCTGCTGCTTCATCGGCGATAACAACCTCTACGATTGGATTGGGTCTATTCGTAGCATAACCTGGAGCATAGTCTCCCTCAGTGAAAATGTTTTTGTTAAACGGGAATATTCCAGTACAGGAAAAACCAGCCAATATGTTTTTAGGGCTAATAGCTGACGGTAAAGCTTGCCGGACTATTCCTGGAACATCGTATATCGTCATAGTCTTTCCTGGGTGGGTTCGAATCCACTCGTCGCATGCCACATTCACATAATGCTTGAATGGCCCATACACACTCCGATCAAGCGGTTGCAACTTATGCGAGCAATGTGGCGGGAATGATAGAACCACGATCCCATTTTCTTTGCAGAAGTCGAGGGTTTTAATCGACAAATGAGAATCGTGGTTATCCAACAATAACAATATGGGATGTTCCTTGCTGCATCTAACATTTTTAACAAAATGGTTCATATATTCGTAAAACGTGTTTTCATTCATCCATCCAGACGAGTTAGCACTTCCGCCACATCCGGGGGGGGCATTTATTATGAAATGCTCACGAAAATTTACCCGTGGAAACACAAAAAAAGGAGGAACAGAGTTTCCGCCTGCTGACACACTCAACGCCATGGTAACTAAACTCCCACGTTCTGCCGATGTAATGGAACCTATTTGTATAACTCCCTTCCTGGCCACAACACGTTCTGGTCTTTGTACGGTGGTGATACCAGTTTCATCAACGTTCCATATGTCATTTGGGTTAAAATGATGACGATTCTGAACAGTGGTCAAATTTTCGAAAAACTTGCTTACGTTAACTTCGTTAAAGCTGGAAGCTCTAGCTAAACTCGTGGCTTCTGGTTTTCTAACGCTGAGAGAAGTGTGCCTCTTCAAAAAGCCTTTAAACCAGTCGACACCTGCCATTTTGTTAGTATTCCAAGATTGAGGAAATTTACGGTTTAGGGCAGTGGCATATTCTAAGGCGAATTTCCTTACTTCAAACGGACTTAATCCAAAATAAATATCTGCCATATTCTTCAGGTACGCGACCAATTTCACTTCCTCCTCGTCTGTGAATATTTGACGAACTTTCTTGTACCCTACTACTTCAGAATCGGCATCAATATTTGCAATACTCTCAATACAAAACTTTTTATAATATCTTGAGAGGGTCCTATAATTAATATTGTAATCTTTTGCCACATTCCTAATGGATTTTCCCGGGCCAATTTCTCCAACAGCCCTCAACATAATATCCTTCGGTGTATTTCCCCGTTCTGTTAACCGTTTTCTATTACGTGGCATAATGATGTTACTATATTGCTATAAGAGAAAAAAAATGTAAATTCAAATACCTACTTTCGTAGGTATTTGAATGTAGTGTAGTTTGCAAATACATTTCTATGAACTTATAATAATATTTAAATTGTATAGGTACCTAAGTGCTGCAAAATGTTATTTTATGTGGAGGTAAGATCCATAAAAACATTCAAATTCATTTCAAATAATTGATGGGGCTAGTTGTCATATGTGACAACTAGCCCCGTGTTAACTGTGACAACTAGCCCCTGATGCTAATAATTTATTTTAAAGTGAGACAACAAAACATGGCAAAACATAATTTAAAAATATTCTTATATTCCGGACGTGCATAGTGTTGTTTACACGCCCATACTATTATTATGTTTCGATGACCATGTTTAATATAAGATACATGAGGATTAACAATTTTCTACAAATTTACTTACATATATTAATTTTGGATAACGATTTCTCACGTGCACAGTAACTGACGAAAAACGCTAATATCTTCTGTGGTGTCCACTCCTAGGACACGGATTTACCGACCATATTCATTTAGTTCGTTATTATATCGCAACAGAAACTTCTCTGTGAATGTTAAGAAGTACTCAACCATTTAACCCATCTTGCCCTGTTGTTTCTTAGATAAGTTTTTAACCTTCTTAAAGTGAAAATGTCATTTCATTAGAAGCTTGTGACGACAGCTTCTAATATTGTAATGTAATAAATATTTAGCACCATTCGGGAATAGTTCCAGATGTCTTTCTCTTAGGTAAATTAATGATTCAATTGCACTTTTCGGGCTTTCGGAGCTTTCATTTAATATTATTTTCCACAGCTTAGATTCTCACTTTTTATTTGTTAAACATAACAATTGTTTCGCCAACAGAGTGGCTTCTTCAGATGTTGAGTATAAGACTAATTTTTATAATGTGAAACAGTGTTTAAATAGTAAGGGTAATTCTAGGTTTATTACTGTAGTGATTCCTAGTCTTAAATTATTGTAATTAAGTAATAAAATTCAACAAATGGTATCGGTAACTATTTAACAGATTTTGGGTAGCATGTATACGTAGTCAAAGTCAAATAAATTTAATAAAGGACATGAGTTTGTATCTATTAGACCATTCATTATAGTTCCAGATTTATTTGTCTTATTAATCTCTAAAGATTCTAATAAATTAATATAACATTTTTGCTTAGTATAGTAGATGTATTTTCGGTTTTTCTTTTTTTTCGCTTTTTTGTTTGAAAATTCTGAGCCTTGGGGGAGGGTTTGAACCCCCGAACCCCCCCCCCCCGTGGGCACTGCTATCCAGTCCAATGTCGTATATAACCTTCTTTAGGCATAAAACCATGAGTTCGGAGTTCAATCATTTATCATTTATAATAATATTCATTTATCATTTATAATATTTATCATTTTATAAATAATAAATTTACCACTAGTTATTATTGAATTTATTCATGAACAAGTCCAATAGTGACTGAGTGTGGAAATGGATAGTGGCTATACAGCAGAATTAAAATGATCTGCGTTTTACAATGAAAAACACACCCTCGACGTGCTTGATGTAAAAAGAAAACTTTCGAAGAGTTGCATTCGTAATTCTTACATTTTTAATCATACATATTTAATGTATATATCGACGTAACTTAATCTTTATTATTTAACTTAGGGAGTATATAGCGTTAGCTCACTATCCGACTCCGAGATAATTCAGCACTCATCAGCTTCCAGACTCAAAATATGATAAAAGATCACACAGATAAACTGCATTAAAATTTAGACTAAGAGTCCCTTTCCAGCCACGAGTTTCGAGAAGCAATATTTCAGAGGATTTACTCGAATTAAACAACTATAGAAAAGAAGTAATAGAAGAATATATAAACCTTACAAAACTTTGTATGAAACAAAATTGCTTCCGTTTCAATGACAAGTTCTATGAACAACATGAAGGAACCGCAATGGGTAACTGTTTATCGCCTTTCATTGCTGATGTCTTCATGAGTCGATTTGAAACTGAAGCAAAAGAAGAATTCGAGTATTTTCCTAGGATTTGACTAAGGTATGTGGATGACATTTTTGCCGTGTTTGACACTAAGATTGCGGATTTAGAAAACTTCATTTCCAAATTAAATAGTCGTTTCACTTCTGTAAAGTTTACATATGAACTAGGAAATAATGGCAAACTTCCATTTTTAGATGTATTAGTAATTAAAAATAGTGACAATAGGTTAGAATTTGATATATATATAGAAAAGATACCAGTACGATCAGATATATCCCTAATGACTCTCACCACTGCTATCAACATAAAATGGCAAGTTTTAATTTTCTTGTCCGTCGTTTACTAAGTTTCCCTCTCAGTAATGAGAGGTTTGAAAAAGAAAAAGTATTAATTAAAGATATAGCTGTGAGTAATGGTTATCCTAGAGATATAGTTGAAATGCTAATGAGGAAGCGTACATTTAAGGACACACTTCGTAATTCTACTTCGTAATAGTGACTGAGTGTGGAAATGGATAGTGGCTATACAGCAGAATTAAAATGATCTGCGTTTTACAATGAAAAAGACACCCTCGACGTGCTTGATGTAAAAAGAAAACTTTCGAAGAGTTGCATTCGTAATTCTTACATTTTTAATCATACATATTTAATGTATATATCGACGTAACTTAATCTTTATTATTTAACTTAGGGAGTAAATAGCGTTAGCTCACTATCCGACTCCGAGATAATTCAGCACTCATCAGCTTCCAGACTCAAAATATGATAAAAGATCACACAGATAAACTGCATTAAAATTTTAGACTAAGAGTCCCTTTCCAGCCACGAGTTTCGAGAAGCAATATTTCAGTTTTATTCCCAAGCGGCGAAGTTGGTTTGAATCGTCTTAAGCCAAATGAAATTACCTTACGTTAGACGTTTTTCCTTTCGCAGCGAACTAAAATAATTCCCCACCATAGAAAATCGAATGGAATAAAATATAACGGCTAAATTCTGGCAATAAATTTCTGGACAATATGGCTCGATGTCCCGAAATTAGGTAACAAAGCAGACTCAATTCCGGCGAGCCCGCTAGTAATAAACTAAATTGGTCCATAACAAGATTGCAGAGGCAAAAAACGAGGCAATTGAGAGAGGGATAAGGGATGCGCTAAATGTAGCTAGGTCAAAAAAGTTTTAGTAGCTTATACCTGCTACGAAAGTACTAAAGTATTGTCAACCAGTTTTCCTCCCGAGAGTAATGTAATACGTGTGCTATTTAATTAATTAACACAAATTATGGTACGATTATCTAGTAAACTTCTAATTTCTCTTATAAATTGTGCAATATCAGTGTGTGTTAGAAAAGTAATGGATATATTCAATATTTCTTAAGACTAACGTTTCTATCTAAAATCCTCGGACACGCCGATTTATATTTTTAATTCCGCTTATTTTGATGTAATATACAATAAGATGGCGCTCTAGGTGTTGTATCCGGATGTGATGTCATCGTTTTTTTTAAATGGCAACAATATACTGTAACCGCTAGCTCCTTTTGTCTTTGGGAGCCAGGTCGTGGGTGAAGGTTTTTTTGACTTTGCGCGCGATTGCCTGACTGTTATAAGATGACGCTTAGTACAAACTATGTGATGTGTTGGGCGCCAGCCAAAGCAAGTGACGAGGGATGGGAGGTCAGACGACAGAACAAACACAAAGATAAACTAGAAAAGAATATAGTAAAAGGCATATGTAAAATATATGTAAAATGACTATGTGTATAAACAATTATTAATAATTTACACCTTAAAAAAAAAGGTGTGTAACTACAAAATGAATCACTAAAAATTACAAAGGGGAGTGCTCATTGCTTACACTGGCTCCGTGGGCACAGTACCACAACTGTGCTATCACAAAGCACGGTAAATATACCGTGAGTCGCCAATTAAATTTATCACAAATCTGACAGTTACCGTTAAACAAAACGCAAAATAAAAGCAGCCCACGACCCTATTGCTTATAACGCTATTAACACAGTGATATTCGTTCCTCCGGGCCAAGGATTGACAACAAGTGAGTACTTAGTAAGCCGACTAAACCTACTTACATTTATAAGTGCGCAAACACCTGTTTGCGCCTGCAACTTACAATATATGGTCTTAACACTATGAATTTAAGCCAGAGCTTAACCATTGTTGGCACGCTAACAACAGTGCTGACGAATATAGTTGACCTTATTTCAGGTGAAGTTTGCGGTCACATAACCCCCGTTGTGTAGGATTGTAGGATAGTAATTCATAAGCCAGGGAAATCGGTGCCTCCAATAGTATCGTCTATTGGATCTCCGACTTACCACTTATCAAAATGGTTGACTAAGGAATTTGAAAGTTTGCCCATTGCACAGCCTAGTTTTTCAGTTAAAAATTCGAATGATTTCATTGATAAGGTCAAGAATATTCAATTGCAAGAGGGTAAAATTTTGATTTCCTTTGATGTTTGTTCATTATTTCCGAGTGTACCAATTCCACAGACCTTGGACTATCTTTAGGATTTACTCGAATTAAACAACTATAGAAAAGAAGTAATAGAAGAATATATAAACCTTACAAAACTTTGTATGAAACAAAATTGCTTCCGTTTCAATGACAAGTTCTATGAACAACATGAAGGAACCGCAATGGGTAACTGTTTATCGCCTTTCATTGCTGATGTCTTCATGAGTCGATTTGAAACTGAAGCAAAAGAAGAATGCGAGTATTTTCCTAGGATTTGACTAAGGTGTGTGGATGACATTTTTGCCGTGTTTGACACTAAGATTGCGGATTTAGAAAACTTCATTTCCAAATTAAATAGTCGTTTCACTTCTGTAAAGTTTACATATGAACTAGGAAATAATGGCAAACTTCCATTTTTAGATGTATTAGTAATTAAAAATAGTGACAATCGGTTAGAATTTGATATATATATAGAAAAGATACCAGTACGATCAGATATATCCCTAATGACTCTCACCACTGCTATCAACATAAAATGGCAAGTTTTAATTTTCTTGTCCGTCGTTTACTAAGTTTCCCTCTCAGTAATGAGAGGTTTGAAAAAGAAAAAGTATTAATTAAAGATATAGCTGTGAGTAATGGTTATCCTAGAGATATAGTTGAAAAACTAATTAGGAAGCGTACATTTAAGGACACACTTCGTAATTCTACGACCTTTCAAAAGGATATAGAGACTCCAAAATATGTATCCATCCCTTACGAACCCCGGTTTACTCGTGGTTTGAGTAAGGTTTTCAAAAACGTGGGTATAACAGCGATTCATTCATCAAGTAATAAATTACAACAACTTTTAGACAATCCAAAGGATAAAATTGTTCCAAATGAAAGGTCTGGGATTTACGAAATTAGTTGTAATGATTGTGATCGAAAATATGTTGGACAAATGAGACGATCAATTAACACCAGATTTAAAGAACATATGGGTCATCTAAAATATGGAAGAACAGATAAGTCTAGTGTTGCACAACATGCTTTTGACAACAATCATAGAATAGATATTAGTAATTTAAGATTAGTCAGAAATGTGACCAATAATAGACAATTGGATGCATTTGAGAGCATAGAAATTGTAGAAAATGTAAAAGTAGTATGAATAGCGACAAGGGACCTATACCGTATAGCCCGCTTTCCGCGTTGCTTAGCAACTAATCATTGAAGCGTGACTAATGATTTCACCACAAATAGTATAAATAGGGTAGATTTTTATTTTAAGATTAGTTTTTAATCGTCTCCGGATGAGGCCAACTTGGTTGGCGAAACGCGCGTCGAGCGAAGTGAAAGTGTTTTGGTGTTTGTGGAAACTGCTCCGAGTGTTTGTATTAAAAATAACAATTGGAAGAAGTGTGCTATGGCTCGCTTGAAACAAAACACTAAGGTCACAATAAATAATGTTGACACTGTCAAAAGTGTTGTTAATCATTAGAAGAAAAGATGTTATCTGAAAAAGAAAGAGTAGAAATATTAATTATGATATGCTACGATGATTTAATACGAACACATCTTCGTGATATGTTTAATTCGAGAACTTCGTGATATGTTTAATTCGAAATATAAAGGTAAGAACATCAGTCAGTCAACAGTGAGCAGGATTGAAGAGAAGTATAGAGAGCATAGCACTGTCAGAGATCTTCCGAGAAATGGACGTACCTGAGTTGTTATTGATGAAAATAGTTTAGAGGTTTTGTTGTCTGTCCATGAAAATCGTCTTTCAACGACGCAAGGAATTGCAGGTGAATATGGAATTTAAAATTTTTCAGTTCACAAAATCCTAAGTTCAACAAGTATGATCCGTATAAAGTTAAATTAATACATGAGTTAAACGAGGATGCTCCAGATCGACGTGTTCAATTCTGCCAGGAAATATTGGACAGAATACGCATAATTACCAATAAATACCACTTTTTTAACAAATTTTATTTTCGGACAATGCAGCGTTTTCCTTACATGGCGTTGTGAACAGGCAAAACTGCAGATACTGGGATAGTGACAGGACAAATTGGGCAATTAAGGCCCACACCAAATATTAACAAAAAACTGTATGGGCGGCTATTATGGCAAGTAGGATTTTGGGGCCATATTTCTTTGAGGGAAATTTTACCGGTAACACTTATTTAGATATTCTCCGCAACGACTTAACCATCGCACTAGCCGTATTGTTCCCAAATATTGACGATCCAGACGCTCCCGACAATATAATCTGGTATCAGCAAGATGGAGCACCCCCTCATTATGCAGTAAATGTCCGTCGATATTTACATGAGGTGTTCCCCGGACCGTGGATTGGTCGAAGAGGGCCTATGGAATGCCCTGCTCGATCGCCTGATTTAACCCATTGGTTTTTTCCTTTGGGGTTACTTGAAAATCAAAGTTTACTCCACAAAACTAAGGAATCTGGAACTGAAGGAACGAATACGCCATCACATAAGAGTATTGTTTTTAATAATGTGTGGGTGGAAACATTCAATCGTTTAAAGTTGTGCTTAAGAGAGAACGGTCATAATTTGGAACATTCAATTTAGATTGATACTTACTTACATATACGTTCCTATTCTTTTTCATCTATTTTACGTTCTGTTTTGTTCTTTGTTTCTTACTACGTTTTACTCTTAGTTTTCTTGAGTTAAGTTGCTCATTGTTTATTGTATTCTTATTTATATTTTGCTCGTATTAAATTAAATGTATTTGGGAACAATATTGCGTCTTCCAATTGTTATTTTCCATGCAGCAGTATGATATTTTTTTGTACTCGTAGAGTTGTCGTGATTAATTCTTTAATAATTCGTTTAAAACTCTGTTTCTCAAAATAAATATAAAGTGTGCTATATTTCCGGACTCATAGAGATCTCGTCTACAAGAATCTGTCGGAAAATATATTAATCCGCTTGTGGTGATCTCTGGCGTGGTAATAATTTTTATAATACTCCGCCAAGCCACTAGAACTGCCTATATGAAACTCGACAAAAGAGCGCTCAGGCGCTTTGCGTTGCAAATTGCTGATATTTTAAAATCCTGCAACTGTGAAATTCAATTTGAAAATTGTATCACTTCAGCATCGTTTCAGGCAATTTACATGAAAGGCGGATTAGTTTAATTCCCAGTAGGTGAGACATGAGGCCAATGTTCCACTTCTTTTTAACAGCGCCCTTTCGACTTTCCTAACTCTCAGGACCCTCGAAGAAGAACATACTCTTGGGATGTGAGCTCCAACGAGATCAGGCGGTGAAATATCGCCGGATCGACCCACGCACTGACCATACCCCGTTATCTTAAAGTGAATTAGCTCAAAGCAAAATTAATACTATATATTTTAAAGCCATATTTCTATAAATATACATAGTGCATATTAAATTTAATAGGAGGGAATATCAATTGTTTTAATTAAGTCAAATTAAACATGAAAAGGGTGTGAATGTTGCCTCAAATCAGGCAGAGATGCTTTGCTTTGGTATATTATTTTTGATGAAAGGGAAATGTTAAATCCAAGTTTTTAACCTCGGCAGACGACTGGGTCATTGTCAAAATCAAGAAATTCTGAAAGTTTTTGAGTTTTTTCAGTTTTTGTCGATTTTGACCCGGAAGGACTGGCTTTCCATCAAAGACCGCGACGACACCTGAATGGTTATTATAGGATTAATAGTTTTGGAGACACAACTTTTCAAAATTTGGCTAATTTTTCACGTTACATAATTTTCAGTAAAATTTCATCTCTACAGTCTTATTGTTTCTGAAGCTTTAGAGTTGGGTTTTTCCATCGACGTTTTTGCTGTTTATAACTTTATTGGGACCCAAATCAGGTCTATTCTATCCAATGAAAACAATAAAATGGTTCATCGACTTCTCGAAGACACAAATGGGGAAGCACAATATTTCAAATTTGCAGGCTATAGAAGATGCCGTCAGACTCATAATAATAACAGCGATCTCTTTATACACCATTCACGATGTCGTAATTATTGGTGAGGATGTTGCTAGTCTTGCTCGCAGGCATCACACTAGCAAACCGTCGGAATATATTTTTTACGAAATGTGGGCGCGGTCAACGTTATGTGACAGAAAAACTGAAAAAATATCAAATAAATCGATGTTTTCTTGATTTTTGACAAAGACCCGATCGTCTGCCGAGGTCGAAAACTTTAACGATTTAACATTGCCTTACCATCATAAACAACATATCAAAAAAGCAAAAATACCTTATTTGATGCATCGCTCAATTTATAATCTGATTGTACTATTTGGGTGCTGCTCATTTGTATACAGGGTGTCCCACGGTGACGAGACATTAGACATATTTCAGAGACTATTTCGATTTTAATTTTGAGAGGTTTCTATTAATAAAAATAACCGTTTTTGATATACTTATTTTTTTTTCAAAAAATATTAAAGGGCACTGCCTAATTAAGAAAGTGTATTTTACAATAATAAACCCAGAACGATTTTTATAGGGAAGAGTCTAAAATTCCCTGTCATGAGTCGAAGTTTCATACAGGGTGGTATAAATTTAATGCCAAATTTCATCAACTTTAAACCATCTTAACTTATTTTTGTAAATGGAACGCCCTGTATATTTTCGGGTTCCCTATGCCTATATATTCTGGTTTTTAAGGTATTTACTGTTTTTCGTGCAGTCAACGGATATCGCATAATTTCTTGCGAAGATGACTGTGAAATTTTTAGTGGAACTTTAAAACAAGCAGGTGCTTGTTTTCCGCCTAATCTGTCACCAGTTTATTGTTGTCAATTTAACACAGATAGTGAATGTTGATTTGAGTATTATTTATTGTTAAAGAATGGAAAATGTTAACATTTATTCAAATGCTGACATTCTAAATTTATTATTTATTCATAGAGGGTGTCACAAGATAATAAATACAACTTTCAGATTATCTAATTAGAGATGTACTTTTCAGAAATTTGCTCGAAGTGACCTCCATCTACTTGTAAACAGTTACGTATCTTTCTCATTACCCCATCTATAACAGTTTCGGATATTTGGCCAGCAGGTAAAGTTTCAAAGGTTTCTCTTATACGGGCAACTAGATATTCTTTGGAATAGACTGGCGTTGAGTACACTCTGTCGGAGACTTGTTCTTGTTATCCATATTATATTTGAAATCATGATCAAAGATGTTAATGTCAAAAGTAAGTCTGACAGACAAGAAAATTAAATTAATCAATTGAAACGTTTTGAGTGTGATTTAGCCAAAGTCGAACCGTTGTGGCTGGGGTAAGCGGGTAGCTTTCTGCTGGACACGACATATTTAATGGCGACCGTGACAGGACATTTGCAGGCGGTGACAAGTCAGTAAAACGTTTTAGATTATATTAGATAGTACTCTGGTAGAATCAGGAAGTTGGTTGGAAGTATTATGACTGATTCAATGGAAGCCAAGAAAAACATAGAAAAGTGCTTCGGTATTTTGTCACTAAAGCATTCAACGAATTAGACACTATGTTTATAAATCGTCTTATCGTGCGGGAGGACATAGAGGTTGCCTGGGAATGCGTAAAGCCTAAGTTTGACGAACTCAGCACGATAAACTCGGAAGTAGTAGAGCAAGGGGAAAGCTATATGAAGAGGTTCACCACACTTAAATTAAAAGTTGACAAGCTGTTGGAAGCTGTAGAGGATGTTGGGTCTGTGCGAGGGTCAGTACGAACTTCTAATAGCCAAGTATATGTTGACGACGTACGAGGTAAGAGGAAATTTAAGTTGCCCGCTATTCAATTTAAGCAGTATGATGGTAATATTGGAGACTGGTTACCGTTCTGGTCTGATACTCAGTTGGATAATTGCGATAAGACAGACTATTTGGTACAGGCTACGGTTGCTGGAAGTCGTGCGCGTCAAATTGTAGATAGTTTTGCTATGTGCTTGAAGATAATTATGAAAAGATTATTGACTGCTTGACCGCGAGATTCGGGCGTGAGGACCTACAAATTGAGGTATACGTGCGCGGATTACTAAAATTGGTTTTAAATAACGTCGTATCGAAAGAAAAGCAGCAGGATTTGTCGAAATTGTACGATCTGATTAAGACTCAGTTAAGGGCGCTCGACACGTTAGGGATTACATCAGACAAGTACGCAGCGCTTTTGTTTCCATTAATCGAATCTTGTTTGCCACAAGAACTTTTACGAATTTACGATCGACTTACAATTCGAATGGTCCGGGTACAAGTAATAGAGAGAGTAGTGATAACAATCAACCCGTAGCACTATGTGGCGACGCTCCATTAGAGATTAGGTTGCAGAATCTTTTAAGTTTTCTACGCGCTGATGCCGAAAATGAGCAAAGAATTTCTCTAGCTGCCGAAGGATTTGGTTTGACTTCTATTTCTACAGTGTCACAGAATAGAAGAATGAGACAAATATCGACAGAGTCACTACCCACAGCAGCTGGGTTAGGTAATTGCAATATTGCTAAGTGTTTATTTTGTGAAGGTGCCCATAGCAATGAGACTTGCTTTAAAGCGCAAGAACTTCCACTTGACCGTAAAAAGGATATGTTAACAAAGAAGAGAGCTTGTTTTCGATGTCTGAAGATAGGACATCAGTCTAAGAAATGCAGAGTACGGTTGAAGTGTATTGTATGTGGTAAGTCACATATGACCTTCATGTGCCTTGAACTACCTATTAATAAAGAAGCAGCTGACCAAACTAAATGTACAAAGCAAGATTCTGTCAAGAATGAAAATGTTACTTCCGATCAATCACTTGCGAATAACACTAATGCGTACGTATTTCTGAAGAATTTACGTGTGAAAATAGTTAGCCAGTATGGTTTTCGAGAAGTACGAGCATTAATAGACACTGGCTCGCAAAGGTCCTATATTCTAACTTCTACTGCTAAGCAATTAAGACTCGATTCTAAATATACGGAAAGAATCACACGTTGTTTGTTTGGAGGTAGTGAAAAGGAACGACAACATGATTGTTTTGATATCCAGGTATGTTATTCTGATTTCTCATATATGATGGAAGTTCTAGATCAAACTACGATATGCAAGAACATCCCCTCCATGTTTCCTGGTTCTTGGATGGAGGATTTAAACGCTCTGGGTATACAACTGGAGGACACCCGTGGAGATAGCCCCATTGAACTCTTGATCGGTTCTGATGTTTGTGCAAAGCTATACTCCGGAAGGAGATACATTTTACAGTCTGGATTGGTTGCACCTAGGTTACGATCTGGTAGAACCTAGGTTAGGATGGACTATTTCTGGTAAGATAGTTTCCCAAACTCTTACTTAACAATTACCTACCAAACAATTACTTAACAAGTGCTACTATGGCAATATCTTCTGGTGAATGATGTATGCATTACTGATCTATGGAGATTAGATATTTTGGGGATAACTGAGCCTTCTGAAAAGAAATCCCGGGATGAAATGGCCTTGGCTACTAGAGATCACTTTTTGGAGACAGTAAGAATAAATGAAGATGGTAGATACGAGGTTAGACTGCCATGGTTAGCAGATCATCCTCCATTGTCTAATAAATACAATTTGGCTAAGAAGAGACTAGGTGTTGCCATAAGCAAACTGAAAAAAGATGATCTCTTTGAGGCATATGATCTCATTTTTAAACAGTGGCAGGATAATGCAATTATCGAAGAAGTAAGTGAAGAAGAAATCGATCATGAGGGCCATTATTTACCTCACACACCAGTAATCAAAGAAAATAGTGCGACTACAAAGATTAGGCCCGTATTTGATGCCAGTGGTAAAGCTTATGCAGCGGTTGTGTTCTTGAGAAAAGTACAACATAACGAAGTGTCCATCCATTTATTAGCTGCCAAGGCGAGGGTAGCCCCATTGAAAAAGATGACTATACCTCGGCTTGAATGAATGTCCGCCACCGTTGGAGCAAGACTGTGTAAGTATGTTCAAGATGGTTTAAATCATAAAATGGAAACTGTTATATGGAGTGACTCCTCAACTGTTATCTCGTGGATACGTCGGAAAGATGATTGGTCCCCCGTTGTAGGAAATCGGGTGTCAGAGATACGTTTCTTGACTACAAGTGAGTCATGGAGACATGTACCTGGAAATTGGAATCCGGCTGACCTCCTATCACGTGGGTGTTCTGCTAAGCATCTATTTGAGTCCAAATGGTGGGAGGGGCCCAATTGGTTCTGTCAGTCTCTGGAGCGATGGGCTCAGCAATATTTTGAGTGTGATGAAGAGGAGATTGGAAAAGAAAGGAAGAATACGCTAGTGATAGTGCGGGAGTGCCCATTGCTAATAACCCTGGCATTGAAAGCAGAGCACCCTTGTGTCAAATTACTCGTAGCGGACGTGTGGTGAAACGACCATTGAGGTTTTGAAGTAGTTAATTTATGTTAGATTTAGTAGTCTCATTATGAGGAATTGTTATTATTTAGTTTAAAATCCCTCAGGTGGGAGTATGTCGGAGACTTGTTCTTGTTATCTATATTATATTTGAAATCATGATCAAATATGTTAATGTCAAAAGTAAGTCTGACAGACAAGAAAATTAAATCAATTGAAACGTTATTTAGCCAAAGTCGAACCGTTGTGGCTGGGGTAAGCGGGTAGCTTTCTGCTGGACACGACACACGCGGATCCTAGACGTCTGATCCACCTGTCTGCAAACATTTCATTTAACTGGCGGTATACTTCGTTGCCACAATGAGGTGGAGCACCGTCTAGCTGATGGCAGCAGCTTCTTAGTTGATCTAGGGGTAGATCCTCTAAGAAATCTGTTACAACGATTCTCAAAATATGGAAGTATCTTTGGGTACTCAAATTGTACTGGTAAATAAAGTACCTCACTGAAATACCTTCGTTACTAAATTTTGACTCATCTGTCCAAATGCGTAAAACGCGTTGGGTCTTCTTGTGTTTCTGTTAAAATCATTTCACAGAATTGCGTTCGTCTTTCAGCTTCCTCAGGATGAAGTGCAGGTACAAAATTGAGTTAAAATGGATGCTAGCCATTAGTGTTCAAAATCTTTTGGATGGTTTTTGAAATGCCTAAGTCCTGTTCAGCAGGACGAACTGCTGATTCATTATATGCCAAAATATTGCCGATGTTGCCTTCATTTAAAGTTATCCACTTTGACGAAATTATATGGGCAGAAATTCGACCATGTTCTATTTGATTTCCTGAAATTCTTCTTGAAATGTGTCTTCTCATTGGTGATAAATGAGGATATCTCTTATTAAATACCCTGCAAGTCCTATTTATTACCTTGTGACACTCTCCATGAATAAATAGCAAATTTAGAATGTCAGCATTTGTATAAAAAATGTTAACGTTTTCCATTCTTTAACAATAAATAATACTAAAATAAACATTCACTGTAGGTGTTAAATCGGCAACAATAAACTGGTGACAGATTAGGTGCTTATTCTGAGGTTCAAAATTGCTCATCAGGTTGCGTAAAAATATACAGGGTGTTCCATTAAAAGGAATTAAGTTACGATAGTTTAAAGTTTCTACCACCCTGTACGAAATTAAGTCATTTTGAATTAGGTATGTCAGGGAAGCTGAGACTCTTAGTTTTGTCCCCTATAAATTTTATTATATTCTTTATTATTGTAAAATACATCTTTTTGAACTTTTAATTTTTTTTTGAAAAAAATTAAATATATAAAAAACGGTAAAATTTAATAATAGGAAACCTTTATGAAAGTTAACCTAAAAATTGACGTAGAATCCAAAATTGCAATAATATACAAGGTGTTCCATTTAAAATAACGAAGATGACGTCCACTTCCGGTATAACCGGAAGAATTGGGTAGGTGCCATTATTTTAGTCGAGAAGAGCATGCCCGAAAACACCGTTGCACACATTTTCAAAATTAAAATCGAAGTAGTCGCTTTTTGAGACCATTAAGTTAGTTGTTATAATTAAATAAAAATTAGCAAATCAATATATATGTATGGTGGCAATCGGATCGCACATACAAGCCTGACACAGTTGTTGCGGGTTTGTAGAATCTACTCCGGTGCTAATATAAACTTTATATTGAAAAATTTATATGTACGAGGCGTATTTAACTTTTCCATCTATAAAAAGTTAAATTAAAACTTTATCGGCCAGTGATATTGAGTTTCACGGAGTGATAGCGGATGTCGGTATTAACTAACCATTGATAAAAGTTATTAACTTATTCCTGCTACTGGCTAGTTGATGTACCTGATTCGTTAATTATGTCCAGCCATTGAGGGCGTAATTTCGGGACTTAATCAGGTCGCGGGCTGTAGGCAAGAAATAAGTAGGTAGTAGTGAATAAAAAAGCCACAGAAATTCACACATGTTTTATTTATTAATATTTATAATAGCGTAATCAAACATATAAAAAGCACATTAATAAAAAAAGAGAGAAAAGTCAAATGAAAATTAATGATATACTTGAGTTTGAAACTGAGAAACAAGATGAACAATATTGGGGTCAATATCAGTAGTACATAGGCGTAAAGTATTTTCTTCGAGTACGATGCTTATTTTTATTAATTTTCATGATTGAAAAAAGCTGCTCACATATATAAGTGCTTCCGAATGTGCAAATTCTCTCAGGTGTGGATACTTTTCTTCGAAAGGTATGCTCTGTAAAATTCACTAAAGTCCACATCATCAAATTTAAACCTCAAATATGAGTCTTCTTGAAGCTCAATCAGCTCCATTTATAGGTGAAGCGGAGCATCTTTCACATTCCACTTACAAGGATTTGCAAAAATATTGAAAGTGCTATCCATATTCTTATAATCGGAAAATCGATCAGTGAATTGCTCTGACAGTAGTTACAGTTCATCAGCATAGCGACCGTATTCAATGTTTTCGTGATTGGATAATGTTAAAAATTGAAAACACTTTTACTTCTCATTTGTGTTTCCCACGACCGAATTTTGTTTTAAAAAGCTTTAAGATGACGGAACAGCTGATTTACTAATTGCCCTTGTTTTTGAAGCCTCAAGTTCAGGTCGTTTAAGTGTCCTGTGATGTTTACCAGGCTGCCAAGTCACAAAGCCAAGTTGGATCACAAATTTGCGGCAATGTTCTCTCTTTCATTGCCGTAAAATCAGCTATTTCTTTTCTGTCATAAAACCTTTTTAGCATTTTACCCTTGCTTAGCCACCTTACTTAGCAATAATTTGTCACATCATCGTGTTCTGTAGAGAGTTCATCCAAAAATGCTTTAAACTGGCGATGGTTAAGACCGCGGGATCTAATGAAATTAATGGTATTTACTACCACATCCATAACATTCTTCAGTCGAATGGACTTAGAGCACAAGTTTTGTTGGCGAATAATGCAATGCAGAATTATTAAATCACATTCTTGCAAATTCATAGCGGTTGCTCTTTCCTTCAGAATTCCGATAAAACCATTTCGCGAATCGACCATTGAAGGCGCACCATCCGTGCACACTCCAACTAATTTACACCATTGCAAACTATATTGCTCTAAAGTACCTCTGCAAAAATATCTTTTCCACTAGTGGTCCTTTGTAGTGGCCGTAAAGCCAGTAATCCCTCTGTCACTGCAAATTCTTCATCAACACCTCGTATAAAAATAGCTAACTGGGATGTGTGAGATAAATCTGTACTCTCATCCAAAGCAGTCGAAAATGCTTGAAAATCAGGTAATCTATCCGTCAATGTTTTTTTGATATCACTAGCCATCATAGCTATAAGTCGAACAGCAGTACGTTGCGATAAACTCACTTTCTCAAACCCTTTCTTCTTTTCTGGGCACAAAAGTTCTGCAACTAGGTTCTGCTAGGCCCTATTTTGGAACTAATTATAAAACTAGCTTTAAAAACATTGTATAGATTTGATTTTTGTGAAACAAACATTTGTTGCTGTTTCCCTAAATCGGTAATGTGTTTTTTAATTTTATCTTTTCTTAACTGACCCGTGAGTAAATTATATTGAGCGAAATGCTTGCTCGAGTAATGCCGCTTCATATTGTATTCTTTGAAAACAGAAATTGTTTCACTGCACAACAAACACCTAGGTTTATCACTGTGCAAGATAAGAAAGTATTCATCAGTCGATTTGTCTTAGAATTGACGACATTATGTGTCCACTTTCCGCTTTCTTAAATCAGACATGTTTATAGGAATTGCTTGAATATTTCCCGCGTCGTACTCTTGACCGTACGCGAATATGCGATGCGAACTTTATCAATTGAGGGCCCGAAATAGCTATTGGAATTCCGAAAAAATAACGAGTAAAATTCCGAAACGAAACGAAAAATTACGAAATTCCGAGTAAATAACTATTGTTCCGAAAAATCGCAGATGAAGTTATCTACTCTGGATGCCACCATGCAAGTCCACACAAACTTCAATGAGACTTGCAGTGAAATATTCCTGTTCTTGGAGGGTCAATGGCAATCCTTAGTTCCCAAAAATAAGATTGGTACGCTGGCGGCCATTTGAAAGTGCACGATTTTTTTTGATATTTTAATGTGATCTTTTTATATTTCATTTTGACACTTATTTGAAACTTCAAACAAATGTCAGTAATTAACTCCGTAATTTACAAACCACTGTATTAGTTTTCAAGTTTTTAAATGCCGAAGTTAACTGAACCTGAAAAAATGCGAGCTGTTACATTGCTTGAAAATGATTGGTCATTATAGGCAGTTGCAGATGAGCTAAATGTGAGTAAGAGTTGTATATTCAAACTCAAACAAAAATGGAATGCAGTAGGAAACGTTCGCTACGTCCACGGCGGAGGGCGTCGTAAAATAAGCACTGTGGAGCAAGACAACCTTTTCCTAGAACATCTTAGAACGAATTCCTTTGATACAGCAGTTACGGCCTGCTTCGAAACGGAGTTTCTTGGATCTGTGAGGTCTGCAAGGCGGCGGGTGAAGGGTTCAGAGTTACGAAATTATGCGGCAGCAAAGAAGGTATTTTTGGAGCCAAGGCATAAAGAACAACGTCTTAATTTTGCGAACCAGTTTGTCGGTAGGCCCGACGACTTTTGAAATAATGTCATATTTTCCGACGAAAAGGTCTTTCAGTCATGTCATGATGGTTCCATCCACGTCTACCGACCTCAGAATTCGAGGTATGAAGAGAGGTATATTAAACCTACCGACCGAAGTGGACGTTTTTCCATCAATGTTTGGGCATGGATAAGTCCTCTAGGTCCCGGTGTTTGTTGGAGGATAGGAGAGCGCCTTACCGGCCTTACCGGAGTTACATACGCATATTGGACAATATTATGCTGCCGTCCGTCACTATGTTATATCCTCGGAATTTTATTTTTCATCCATACATCAAGAATTGTAACTAACTGGATTAATGAACACAACATAAACGTGCTACCTTGGCCCTCAAAGCAAAGTCGCCCGACCTAAACCCAATTGAAAATGCATGGTCGATGATTGTTAAGAATATTTATAATAGACCTGGTAATAGACATTTCCGCCCAGCAAATGCCGAAGAATTGTGGTGAGCAATTGAAAATGCTTGGGACAATATCAACGTAGATTACACGAGGACACTTGTTTCATCAATGAGACGTCGATTTCAAGGTGTAATAGACTCAAATGGCGCCTGGATGAAATATTAATTTTATACAGACCTACTCGCGTTGGAGTTTTGTAGTATTAAGTTACTTAATTTTTATAATTTAGTTTATTTTGAACATTTTTGGGACGTTCTTTGTTAATTTGGAATTTTTTTCCTAAAATAATAATACACTTTTTAATTTTGATAAGTAATAATGAAACAATTGTGAATGTCATAATGACACATCACATTAATCTCAAATTTCAAAGTCAGATTTACAAAGACCAAATATAACGAAATCTGATACAAGAGTCGTGCACTTTCAAATGTCCGCCAGTATACCAATATGATCCGGATAGTCAAGCCGGCACGTCGAAGGAAAATTAACTTTTGCATTTGTATATTGTATATATTATTATAGTTATTATTAGTACATATTTTATAAAAATACATTGTTTTCTTGCTGCTGCATCTGTATACTTGTATACAATAAAAAATAAAGCTTTATTTTACAAATCTTAAGTGTACTTTTTTTTGTTCAAACATTATGGTCACGCTAGATATAGGTGATATTCGTGGGATTTTTATATAAAAATAACCAAGCAGAAAGGGAAAATTTACATCAACTAAAGGAACACTGGAACCCGAGATTCTTCGAGCACACTAACTATCAAGCTATCACCAGCTGTCACTAGCTATCAAGCCATGGAATGGCATAGAGACAAAGGACTTCACCCTATGTTTTCAGAGCAAACCAATTGTGCTCCAACTATCACAGTAGTAACTCAAGAACTGACGAACTGTTCATGTGAGCGAGGCAAATGTCGTCCACCATTCAAATATGTCTTAAATAACATTTACCGCACAGAAATTTGCAAATGTTAAAGCAGATGAAAAGGGGTGTGAAAATACTCCTAAAGATAATTATATACTAGATGATGCTTCAGAAGACATCATATTATATGACATCTTTGAGGGTATTGATATGATTTATGACTAGAAATACATGATATAGCAATAATAATAATATTAATAAAATAATTCAATAAATACATTCGCTTCAAAATATACTAAACTAAAAAAATACTCACAATTTCCCCTTTTCTCCTTGATGTAAAAGAGAAGTTAGTTTTATGTATGTACTTCAATTCATGTTAGAGTATAAAAGAAAAGGGGAATAATAAGATTCACCTCGTGCTACAAATGTTACAGTTGTATAGAAACGCCATTTTCTGTGCGGTTCTAATATTTCTAAGTAGTATAATTTTCTATTTAGTAGTATTTAGTAGTAGCAGTTGTAGTATTTAGTAGTATTTCTTTCTAGTATAATTTAATATTTTGCTCCCATCGCTCTATTTTCCAGTTTGCCCTATTTACCCATATTTATTAACAACTAACAACTATTTTGTGTTTTTCTTCCGTTTTTATTTCGTAATTTTAAGACATTTGAGACCAATTTTATTGACTGAGTGTTGAAAGAAACTCCATTATCTGCGTAATTATGATTATGGGGCATTTCACGAAATCGTCACGATTTTTAGATGTCCTACTTCATGGTGTCCTACTTGTTTGATGTTCCAGGGGGACCACAAAACAGAACAAAAAAGTAGCACTAAGTAGCAAACGGGATTACGTGTGCTGCCGCATTACAAGTAGGTATACCTATCTCCGGCATCTAGGTGGTGTAAGACGCCTTCGTCTACGAGCTGCGCCTCCTCTCCATAGTCAACAGTCCCTACATCGTCCTCTCTTGAGATAAGTCACAACAAAAATAAATACACGACTCATAAAGTTTCCCCTCCAAATGTAGTATTATTGTTTACTATTGTTTTATTACTCTTGTTATTATTTATATTTATTTATGGGTACAGCGTGATGTTTTTTATTACTACTAAATCTCTTAAGAAAATCGTTTATAAAACTAAAATATCTATAATACAAGAAGCAAATTGCGCGGATTACACTTTCCTTCCGATTATACTTTTTAGAATTTTCATCTCTTAACTTCCGTTTCCGTGGCTTAAAGTATAAAGAGAACCAACAAAAAGAGACTTCATAAGCACCATTACTAATAATAAAAAAGTCTCTAAAGAATAATACCTCAATAAGGTACAAGACACCCTAGGACAAAAAAATGGGGCTTCGCAGACAATTACTTCAACACGACATTCCGCTTTGCAAAGTAGACGGCAGAACCACCGCAAGATTTTATTCGCAGAAACTTAGGTGGGACATCATGAGTAGTGTCAGGGCAAGGCGCCGTTCATTAATTAATGATATCTGTGGAAAGGGAGAATCATTTATCTGGAACTGACTGTTTCAGAAAATTTATCGGCGTTTTTGTGTGACTCGTCCGACAGTTTTTGTCAGTCGCAGGTACGACAAATTTGGTAAGGGTCGGAATTTAGAGGGTGGCTTTTTATAATTATCAGACGGCTGTTATGAATAATTAAGATCGTTAGTCGATGGCTTACATGTTCTACGGGGAGACTTTTATTAAGGTCCCGGAGGCAACAATTTGTATTCCTTCGATAACAACGTCCGCTTTTAACGGTAACTCACAGCTTACAGCGTCTGTTCCTAGAAATCAGTTCCAGAAATTAAAATAAATGACTATTGATATACCAGATAAGTTATACATTATATAATACTACAATGTTATGAAAATAATGAAAAAAAAGGCGTTTAGGCAATAATAGAAATTGTACTACTATGTTTTCTGCGTCCAAAATTAACTGCTGTTCAAAATTATCGCACCACGTTAATATTTGCTAAAATTTGAGGTCTCATAACTTTTTTACTTTTAGTCCAATTTTGATATTTTTTTTAGAATACTGTAGATAAAACGACTAATTTCAACTTGCATATCCAGTCTTTTGTTAACTGAGGACGGTTTAGGTATTATACAGGGCTAACTGAAAGGTTGTTATATAACCCTAATGGGGTGCTCCACCCCTTTCGTAAACAGAACATCTACGCCAAAGATTATTTAAAAAAAAACTGTTATTTTCATTATCTACATACAGTTTAACCAAAATAATGTCCCTTCTTCTGTTTCGAAATTCCTGTGCGGTTCCTAGTTATTTTGATTTTTAGTGTTTGATGTGGTACTAAATTAAGTAATTTATTTATTAGCAATAATAATTATCGGCTAAATATTTAATTCTTTCAACGAAACCTACCTAAATATGGTGTGTTAAGGATTCTAAAAAGCCGAAATCTCTTATTCTTTATCTTTTTCCAATGTAGTCAAAATAAATATTTGTTATATCAAGCCTTACTCAAATACAATACTTTCATATGTTGAAATCTGTTAAATTACAAATGTACTTACAATACAATAGATTATTGTGCAGTTGCCAAAAGTCTTAAAAATTTCCTTTAAGTTTTATTAAACTTGTGCATGTACCAATTTCTGTTTCAATTTTTGTTGTTGTTTGCTAAATAATTTCCATTTAAAACTAGCGTATTTGTAACTGTACGTAATAATTGCAACAAAATATTATACTCCTTGGAAAACAAGTAAGCATTATGTCATATTTTGAAACGACAGTTTGACGTATTACAAGTTTATCTACAAACAATTTTGCTTCATCTTGAATATTTTCACTGTTATTAATTATTATTTTTAAGATTAAAAAGTTATTTTATGTGATTTGCCAGATTTTAATTAGTGTAACATGCCGTTTACATTTACAAATAGCGAACAAGCCGACATTCATTTTATTTATGGGTTCGCAAATGGGAATTCAAGATACGCAGCTAGGGAGTATCGAAGAAGATTTCAAAATAGACGACAACCTCATCATTCCGTTTTTGTGAGTATCCACCGTCGATTTGTTAACCAGGGTTTGAAAAATGTACCCGGTGGCCGACAGAACAACCTTGGACGAGATAGAGACCGTATATTGCGGGAATTTAATAGGAACCCAACGACAAGTACTCGACGTGCTGCTATTGCTCTTGGTATTTCCCAAAGTAAAATTTCCCGGGTATTAAAACGGGATCACAGACGCCCATATCATTTTCAACCTGTTCAAGGTTTATGTCCAGGTGACGCTGAACGAAGACTTACTTATTGTAGGTGGGTTCTTAACTCCATTCAAAATAATAGGGATTTCTTATCCAATATACTGTGGACTGATGAATCTTGTTTTACTCGTCGTGGTATAGTAAATTTTCACAATCTGCATGTATGGGCACATGAAAACCCACATGCCATTCGACCACGAAGTTTTCAACATGAATTTAGTACAAATGTCTGGATTGGAATTTACGGCAACCACGTGTTTGGACCTTATTTCTTGCCACAACGTGTAAATTCAGAAAATTTCCTACAATTTTTAGAAGAACACCATGGTAATATATGGGAAGTCATTCCTTTGAATTTAAGAAGACAGTCTTGGATTCAACTTGATGGGTGCCCGGCCCATTATGGCAGAAATGTAAGAAATTGGCTAAACAATAACTATCCAGGGAGGTGGATAGGTCGTGGAGGTCCAGTGGCGTGACCTCCCAGATCCCCCGATTTAACACCACTTGACTTTTTTGTGTGGGGATTCATTAAGGAAATAGTGTATACCACTCCGGTTAATACACTTGAGGAACTTCAAAATCGCATTAAAGATGCTTGCAATGAAATAAGGGTGCATCATTTAGTTAACTTAAGACGTTCTATGATACGTCGCAGTGAAATGTGTATTGAGAAGAACGGTTTACATTTTGAACAAAGTATCTAATTTTATGTATGTAGGTACTAGTGTTATTGTTATTAATTCTTGTAATTGTTATTTATAAATCATTATTGCTAACAATTGTTATTTATTCCACAATTATTATTGTTAATTAAATATTGCTATACATTCAAAAATGTTTATATCTCCATAAACATTAACATCAATGCTCATCTAATGTTTTTTTGTAATTGTAATTACTTGGAAAGAGATAAAGAGATTTCGGCTTTTTAGAATCCTTAACAAACCATATTTAGGTAGGTTTCGTTGAAAGAATTAAATATTTAGCCGATGATTATTATTGCTAATAAATAAATTACTTAATTTAGTACCACATCAAACACTAAAAATCAAAATAACTAGGAAACGCACAGGAATTTCGAAACAGAAGAAGGGACATTATTTTTGTTAAACTGTATGTAGATAATGAAAATAAGTTTTTTTTAAATAGTCTTTGGCGTAGAAGTTATATTTACGAAAGGGGTGGAGCACCCCTTCCACCCCGCCACTGTGCAAGTTTTTGAACATTCTTACCGCTTGTTTTATGCGCCTTAATTAATAGGCATTATCCCCCAAACATGAAAAAATCTAAGCGTTCGTTTATAAGTCATAAAGAAAATTCGAGAAAAAAAAATTATAATAACGACATTACACTGTCAGAGAAACAACGGCCAATATCTCGAAAACTGTCATAGTTAGAGCAAAATTAGAAGAGATCAAAATTGTTGCTAAGGGGCCGTTATTTTAGAAATATGTATCAGATAATGTCAGTGGCGTACGAAAAAAAAATCCTATTATGCAGAATAGTCGAAGTACCCGAAAAAAGTAACATCCACTATAGTATTTTCGACAGGAACAATACAACATGTTGATCCTATGCAGGTTAAGATATGTGTAAAATATTTTATGTGAATATATCATTCCGTTCAGAAAATATTACACATTAATGTAAAAAAAAATTAAATTTTAACACCCTGTATCTTCCTTAGGAAGCTAGATCGGCCATATCTTTATAGGCACTTTTCTTTTTAAAAACGTGCGTTCTATCCCCTGTTAAAGTTTGTCTACAAAAAACTGACTCACCCTGTATATATATATATATATATATATATATATATATATATATATATATATATATATATATATATATATATATATATATATATATATATATATTATTTTGTGAAAAGTAATCTTGGGTTTGTAGCATTTCATTGCATAGAGAAATAAGCAAATAGACGAATAATAAGGAAGATACACTTACCAGTGCTATATTTGGACATAGATACGGAAACGAACCACTTAGAAGTTGTACAAGTTCTTTCACCTTTATTGAGGATCTTCAGAGCAGCGTACGACCTGTTTCATTGATCATTTATACTTGAATTTAAAATATTAATACTCCAACACTTGCAGTGACGTTTGATGACATTAGTTTTTGACGGAACTCAAATTCTTAGAATACACAAACCTAGTCTACTATTTATATTTGTTCTATTTGAACATATTATATTTGTTCAAGGGGTGTTAGGGGTGTTTTTTTCGGGTGAGGCAATCACTTGCGACATGAGAACTTTTTTGTTTTGAAAACTCTTCCTTTGGTTTCCTTCCAAATTAATTGTGCTAATATTAATGTACCATCATATTAATAATTGACACCGAAAGACAAGTCAGTCGCATCAAAACATTTAATTTGAGCACACTTTATAGAACATGCGATTATATTAAAACTGATATGTCAGTAAAAAACGCAAAATATAAAAAATATTTGTTAGCTATATAATTTTATAGCAACTGATGATGTTACTTATATACCGAAACATACCTACGTAGGAGATTTCAATTCAATATGGCCGATAATCCCAAAATACCCTCTAATATATATTGCATATAAAAGTTTATTTCTCGTTTTGGCCTCATAATATTTTCGTTAATGGTTATCGAGTTACCAACTGAAAATTAGATATCCCATTACCGCACGCCCGAACCATATAAAATCGATACCAACACTAGACACGATCCGTTTGTAGTCATCTAAATTTTACGTGCTTCACACGTCCCCTGGACATACTGATCCCACTTAAAGAGTTGTATCAGCACTTATTATCATTAACCTTCTCACCGAGAAATACATTGTACACACCATAATTATATTATTTGAAATTACCATATTTTAGGGAAAGCTTTTGATAGGACGGATAGGAGTTAGATTTTGATTTATAAACCTAAATAGTATTAACAAGTAACGTTATTCCCATATTTTATTACATTTCGGTCAGTCTTCGGTGCTCTCTAAATTTTGTAACCTGATAACGACCCTACCATTTAATTAGTTTTTACCTTAATTATTGGCGTTTTTACTATGACTATTACCTTAATCTAGGAATCGTTTACTTATGGTTTTTTAATTATGCCTATTGGCTGCTCACTTTTTTACGGGGGTTGTGGGTACTGTTAGTCATAACAGAAAAGAATTATATTACAAAAATTGATTTATTTTATCTAAGGGTCCGAGTCAAGTGTTCTTAGTCGTCAAGTCTATAAGTTGTTTATAATAAATAACTCACTTTAATCATAGACGTAATAACTCACTTTAATCTTAGTGCATTAGGGACTATTGCTAGTGCATAATGTGAGAAATATATTCTAGCTTAAAACAGTCGTGTTCATATAGGATACAGACGCACTTTCCGGTATATAGTAGAGACCAAAGCTATTTAATAAAATAGTCATCATTCAAGTACAGTGTTTTTCATTTCCATAGCCTAATTTCCAATAGGTTATGGGCCCAGATTACGCGTTGTGATATTCTGTGTTAGTGGCTATAAAAACAATACGTGCTTAATTGGATATTTTAATTAGTGTAGTGTCTATAATAACAACTAAATACTTTATTATATAATCTCGTGTAGTAATTAAAATAGTGATAATACAAAGACTATGAAAAATTTAAAATTAAAAAGAAACATTCAAGCCTTTAATGGTGAAAAGTACAGTGTCTGGAAATTTAGAATTAGAGCTTTATTAACGGAACTTGACGTGATTAAAGTGATTGACAATAAAATTCCAGTTGAGTTAACAGACGACTGGAATAAAGCTGAACGATTTGCCAAAAGTATTATTGTAGAATGTATATGTATGTATGTATATGGGTCGGGGTGTAGTGAAAGGTAGTGTTACACTCCCATTCCACCACAGCACTTAGGCCTCATTAGGCCCTTTGTGCATTCCTCCTTTTTACTTGAGTACTTTTCTTCAAACCATCCTATTTATTACGGGTAGCTTGGTGGCAAAGTCTCTACAAATTGTATGTATGATAGTATGGTTCTGAGTTACCGAGATTAATTACTCTGGTCCTCATTACCATTTATCTGGGACCACGCGCCCGCGGCAGATGTGTTGAGTGTTCCCAGGTCTCGGGCAGACGCCACAGTCCGAGCCCAAGCCTGCCTAGGTCACCGATCCAAGTGCCACCAACGCCAGCACAGCATAACTTTGAAGATCTTACCGGTCAAGTCTGGGCGGCTAGGCGGTCCCATTCAGTCACCTTAGAGTATTATTGTAGAATATTTATCTGATTCATTTCTTACTTTTGCAAAGACAGATCGTACTGCAAGGGATATTCTGGATTGTTTGGATGCTATTTATCAACGAAAAAGTCTTGCCACCCAACTGGCATTAAGAAAGAAATTGCTGAGTTTGGAATTGCGTGGTGATACATCACTAGAGAAGCATTTTACCCTTTTTGAAGATCTGATCGCAGAGTTATTAGCTGCAGGTGCAAAATTAGAAGAAACTGATAAAGCGTCTCATTTACTATTACCTCTTCCTAACGTGTATGATGTTGTAATAACCGCAATCGAAACTTTGTCAGAAGACAATTTAACTTTGGCTTTTGTTAAGCCTAGACTTCTAGATCATGAAGTCAAATTAAAAACAGAGAGCCATGATACAAGTACAAAAGTTCTCCTAGCAGATTGACGAGACGATAGTTCTTACAAAACCAATTTTGGGGTCAAGAAACCGCCAAAGAAAGAGAATTATAAGACCCGTACCTACAAGTCCAACTGGAGATCATAGAAACTAAATATCAAGTGTCACCATTGTGGTCCAAAAGGTCATATAAAAAAGGATTGTTTTATTACAAAAAGGGTTTCCAATATCAAAATATAGCAAGGAAAAGAATGGTCCAAACTGTCCAACTCACCGAACCATCAATATCAAAGGACGAAAATTCGCGTTTCGCATTCATGGTTGGAGACTATCAGTGTGAAACTGATAATACAATCAGTTTCATTTTGGACTCTGGAGCATCGGATCATATTGTCAACAGAGATGACCTATTTTCTAATGTTATCGAACTGAAGATTCCACTAAAAATTTCAATTGCAAAAAATGGAATCTTTATTACCGCAACAAAGAAGGGTGCGATAAATGTATCGAGTAATGTGGGAATATCAGGAGTTATAGACGATGTCCTTTACTGTCCAGATGTACCACATAATTTATTGTCCGTGCGGAGGTTGCAGCAGGCTGGACTGACCGTAGTTTTTAGTCAAACAGGTGTAGAGGTAACAAAAAATGGTAAAAGGATATTGAAGCGTAAGCCTCTAAACAATTTATTTTATGTTGATTTTATGGTCAATAAAAATCTGAATAATTATACTGCACAAGTCTTGCCTGCTAAGGCAAAACAGTATATGTGGAAAAAAATTATTTTTGAATTTCCCGCCGATACTATGTAATTTTGCATTTTAACATAACATGCATTTTTCAGATTGTTTCTATGTTATTTAGTTTTCAAAATAAATCACTGGTTGAAGTTTATTTGCTGCTATGGGAAAACAGTATATTCAGCAAAGTCTACCACGCCAAAATAGTATACGTCGTCTTAGACTGCGTTGATTACAAGTGAAATTATAAATGACCATGGAAAAAAAAATATAAATACATACATAGGAGTAATATAACACTGGTTTACGTTTTAGGTTTTATCGAATTCTTCAATGGTAAAACAGGTGGGTGGTGGTTATAGTAAGCCAAGGTTGCAAGGTATAGGTTGCATGGTTAAAGTGAGCCACGGTTTTTAAGGATATTGTTTGTGCCAAATTTGTACGTGGTTCAACATATTTTACATACCAAATATCCCCAGAAGGCGACTCTTTAACTACAAAAAATCCTTTAAAGAGAAAAGCAAAATTAAACCAATATATCTGTAGGTAACTAAAAAAGCAAAAATTGTTACTGATCTTGTGCCTAAAATGCCTGCAAGTAGGAAGTAGTTCTGGGTCGAGCTTCCTGAAAATGAAACTTAAGCTGATATAATCGACGAAGGTCTTTAGTCTGTCTTTAGTTAAGAGATAATGCATTATTTGTATTTAGTTAAGAGTGAATATTTTTTTTTATATTTTAATTCCATAAATACATCATTTTGTTAAATATAGCACTGTTTTATTTCCATGGTAAAACTGTTTATCAATTGTTTATACTATTTGTTTCAAGTAATAAAACATCTTACATAAAACAATGTAAAACAGTATATGCTACTTTACCAGGACATTTTCAAAAATAAGTTCTTTTTGTTACAAGATGTATGATAACATGCCAGTCATTTTAAAGCCGAAATTTCGTTTATTTATCTTTTAAAATGACAAAACAGGACTGAAAAAATGCAAAAAGTGGTTTTTCTCAAAACTTACTTTTTTCATATATACTGTCTTGCCTTTGCAGGCAAGAAGTATATATGAAATATTATTCATATTGGCCAATCAAAATTTATAGAGTTAAAAAATAAACATATGATGGAAGATATAGGTCAAATCGATCATGTTACACCAACTGATGATTTATGTGAACCATGTATAAATGGTAAACAACAAGGATTGCCATTTTCAAAAGTCAAAAATAAGACTCATATAAATAGGCCATTGTTTATTGTTCATTCTGACGTTTGTGGTCCAATTACTCCATCGACAATTAATAACAAAAATTATTTTGTAATTTTTGTTGATGAATACACACACTACTGTGTAACTTATTTAATTACATATAAATCCGATGTTTTTGCAGTTTTTCAAGATTACATTGCTAAAGGTGAAGCTCACTTCAATTTTAAACTAGTTAATTTGTATTGTGATAATGGAGGGGAATATTTGTCGAAAGATATTAAAGATTTTTTTGTGCAAAAAGGCATTAGCTATCATTTGACACTTCCACAAACCCCACAATTAAATGGTGTATCAGAGCGTATGATAAGGACATTAACTGAAAAAGCTCGTACAATGCTAAACGGTGCTGGTTTAGAAAAGTTGTTCTGGGGTGAAGCAGTCCTTACTGCCACCTTTCTAATAAATTTATCACCAACTAAAACTCTGAAACAAAGCAAAACACCATACGAATTGTGGCACAATAAAAAGCCTAAATTAAAATATTTGAAGGTATTCGGTTCTACTGTTTTTATCCATAATAAAACAATGAAATCAAAATTTGATGAAAAATCATTTAAAGGTATATTGGTTGGATATGAGCCGAATGGATATAAAGTATGGAATGTGGAAACTGTTGATTGTTAGAGATGTTATTGTGGATGAGTAAAATTTTTTGAAATCCAGGCCAGTACTCAAGCCTGAAGGGGTTAATTTTGAAAACTCGAGAATTAAAACTGATGCATCTGACTTACAGTCAAAATCAGTAATAAAGTCCAATAAATCTGGTGGTGCTAAATCAGATATGTCTTTAGAAGCGAGTTCAAGTAAAAATTCCAAATTAGGTCCTGAACCTAATGACTCTGTAATAGAAGCAGAGGTGCACAAGGATTTTTTAAGTACAGCTGTTAATATTTTGAGTAGATATATGAACAAAAAGAATAAAGAACTTTAGCAGTGTCTTAATAGGGTACTAAGGTACATTAAAGGTACGTTAGACATAAAGTTTACATATATTAGAGGAGATTATAACGAATTATTATGTGGTTATGTAGATTCTGATTGGGGAAGTAACGAAATTGATAGGAAAAGTACAACTGGCTATTTGTTTAAGTTATTTGAACGTTGTACAATATGCTGGAATACAAAAAGGCAAATATCTGTAGCTGCTTCAACTACAGAAGCTGAATATACGGCGCTTTTTGAAGCCGTTAGGGAGTCACTCTGGTTAAAATCATTAGCAACCAGCATTAAAATCAATATTTCAGACCCAATCACCATTTATGAAGATAATAATGGTTGTATAAGTATTGCAAACAATCCGACTAATCATAAAAGGTCAAAGCATATTGATATAAAATATAATTTTTCTAGGGAACAAATTGAAAACAATATAATAAAATTGAAATATGTTCCTTCAGGTATGCAGCTCGCAGATGTGTTTACCTCCACCGCATGGGGATACGCAGCGAAGACGCACCTCAAGAGGATCCAGGCAGTGGAAAACATAGCGCTTCGGACTGCAGTAGGTGCCCCTTGGTATGTGACCAGCGAGGTCATCCGAAGGGACCTGAAATACAAGACGGCCTCCAAGATGATCGAGGACGATGCCAAGAAGCTCTACGTCATCGCAGAGGACCACGGGAATCCGCTAATCCGGCTGGCCACGGACTACGATCCAGAGGAAGCAGGACCTCACAAACGGCCAAAGACCCAAATCCTGGACAACGGGTGAGTATATAATCACAATCTTGTTTCAGCACGACTGATGCGAGAAGAAGCAGACGACACCGAAGAAAAGAACAGGACCAAAGAAAACGGATCGAGAAGACACTAAAACAGCCCAATCCAGTGGATGGCGAGGCCGACTGCCTTGCCAAACCACACATCCTTACCTTACCTGACTGAGCCAGCGAGCTGATCGCTGATCAGCTCTCTAGTAAGCCCGACGAGAGGCAGGAAGGACTCCTCAAACACCCGACATGACACCCCCGGGGGTAGTACACACCGGCGAAGAAAGTCAAGAGCGCCAGAAGCAAGGCTCTGCCGGTGGGGCCCATCAGCCAGGACCGGGGGGGAGGCTGCGTAACTTCGCGTGACACTGATCACATTTGTGGGGAGGGTCACGTGAAACGCGCGGCTTACCCCTTACGAGGCGGTCTCGGCCTACATAGATATTAGGGGTAAAGATCGATGGTACCGCTCGGCCCCCTCTTATCGAGGTCACATATATAGCCAAGGATATTGGCGCGATGTGTTTACCAAGCCCTTGCCAGCACCCAAATTTCAGGAACTCAAACGTGGAATGGGTTTGGAGAAATATGTTTAAACAAATTTATTTAGTTTTAGAATGGTCTGGTTGGGTTTTACTGGGTTTCCCCAATTCCTGCGCAACAAATGTTGGGCCATTATGTCTTTTTTTTGTCCCTGAAAATATACGGAAGGTGTGTCAATTTTTTTATCATAAGTTGTTTGTAATAATAATAGTAAATTACCGATTCAGTTTTTGAGAGGGCGTGTTAGTCATAACAGAAAAGTATTATATTACAAAAATTGATTTATTTTATCTAAGGGTCCGAGTCAAGTGTTCTTAGTCGTAAAGTCTATAATAATAATAATAATAATAATAAAAGGCCTTTATTCCATATAAAAAAAAAACAATAATAACAATAATAATAAATGAGGAGGCGAAGTTCAGTACCCAGGTACTGTTCTCCCACTTAACCCCCTGGATTCCTAAGTTCTACGTCCTAATATAATATTGTATACCTATTTTATTGTACACTTGTATTTTACACTTGCCCAAAAGTATGATAAAAACTATTGACCATTTAACAGTGAGTTACGCAATCGTATTTTAAATCCTTTTGTATTGCACGATTTGATACTAGCAGGTATTTTATTATAAATTTGTGAAATATTATAAGTAAAAGATCTTTGGAAGAAAACAGTTCTATGAGCAGGAGGAGTTATTAAAGATTTTCGTCTTATGTTAATGTTATGAACATCGGTTCTAAATCTAATTTTTTGATAGAGATATGGTGGTGTTTTCGTGGGGACTATCTTATGAAATAATATTGAGGAGTGAAGTAGACGTCTATTTGTCATATTTAACCATTTAATCTCAGAAATGTTGTGAGAAACATGTTCTCTGCGTGTAATACCACAAATTAATCTTACACACGAATTTTGCACCCTTTGAATTTTTTTTGAAGTGTCACAGTCCAAACAAGGTCCATATATTACATCACAGTATGCAAAATGAGACAGAACGAGAGAATCACACAATAATTTAATTGTACTTTTATTCAATAGCTGCTTACTAGCATATATCTTTTTAAGGCTGCAAAATGATTTTTTAATGCAGCTATTAACGTGAGTTTTAAATCTTAAATTCGTATCAATTACTAGCCCCAAGTTCTTTGCCTCGTTAACAAATTCAATTGATACATTATCAATTTCAATTTTTATATTATCACTAAAACTGTTGCGCAATTTGTTCTTTCCAAATAACATAACTGTCGACTTATTTGGATTTATACATAAACTGTGGTCTTCTGAGGTTTTTACCAAAGTCTGCAAATCAGCATTAATTGCATTTATGACATGTACCGTATCCGATGGAGGAAATGACTTATAGAGTTGTGTGTCATCTGCATAGCAGTGTATATTGCACGTTAATAGTTCCTTATGCATTTGACTGGTATATATTGAAAATAGTAATGGTCCTAGTATAGAACCCTGTGGTACTCCACGATCCAAAGTTACTTCATTAGATGATTCATTGTTTAACATTACCATTTGTTTGCGATTCATTAGATAATTTTGAATTAATTCTACTACATTGTTACTGAAGCCGATATAATGTAATATTGACAGCAAAATTTTATGATTAATACAGTCAAAAGCTTTTGAGTAGTCAAGCAGAATTAACACTGTTAATTCATCATTATCCGATGCCTTGAATATATCATCTAAAATGCTAGAAAGAGCAGTTGTGCAACTATGACCTTGCCTAAAGCCCGATTGAGTTTGTGGTAAAATGTGATATTTGTTTAAGTGACTTTTTATTTGATTTGACGTAATTTTTTCTAGAACTTTTGATAGCGGAGGAATAATGCTAATAGGTCTCAAGTCTTTGAAGTTCTTAGGTTGTGAAATTTTAGGTAATGGTATTACCAAGGATGTTTTCCATAAACTTGGGAAATAATTTTCCAGCAAACACGAATTTAGAATATGAGTAATATAAGGGAGAATATACGGGCAACAATAATGTATCATGTTTATATTAATTTTATCTATTCCCAAAGCATTACTTTTAATTGATTTAATAGTGTCATAAATTTGTTCATTGGTAGCTAAAGTAAAATTAAATTGTTCAACAGAATCTATTAGAAGATTATGAGAATAAAATTTTATAGTATCTTGAACATTTCCAACTGGCATATTTTTCACAGAATTTACAAAGAAACTATTAATTTCATTAACATTAGAGATGTCAGCCGGAATATCAGTAATATTTTTTTTGCGAGAATGAATATTAAGTTCATCAAGATCTTGCCATAGAGTTTTTGAAGTACCTGTTCGTATCCGTGAGTTTAGATAAGTCTTCTTTTCATTTCTTATTGCTTTGGTCGTGAGATTTTTTAAATTTTTGTAAGCCATTAAATGTTCCACTCTGCCAGAATTTTTATATTTCTGTAGAGTTTCATCCCTTATCTTCATCATTAATTTGACATTATCTGTTAACCACGGTGCCTTTGGTTTTGTACATCTAGCAGTTCTTAATGGAGCATGTTTATTAAATAAAGTGATTATTAAATTGTTAAAGTGCAAAAGCTTGTTTTCTATTTCAGGCATAAAAAACATATTATCCAATGCAAGAGATTCTAAATCTACATTAAATGCATCAAAATTAAAATATTTAAAATCTCGATACGTCTTAAATACTGGTAAGGGTTTTTCTCTGATATTTTTGAAGTTACAAAAAATTAATTCATGGTCTGTCTGTAAATTATTGTAATGATCTACACCACTAGTACAAATGTCAACCCCACCAGAACAGATTATAGCATCAATTAAGGAAATTTTATTTATAGAAAAACGTGTGGGTTCACTTATTAGTTGGGAAAGTTCATAATCATTTAGCAAATTAGTAAATTGTACTGTAAATTGTATCATTAACACTTACCTCAACTTTCTGATATTTAATATTACTTTTTATGTAAATACATACTCCTCCACCTCTGAAATCTCCTGGTCTATCCTCCCTCACAAGAGAGTATCCACGAATATTAACTACACCATTACGTACTTGACTACGCAACCAACTCTCACTGATTAGAAAGATGTCATAATTATTTATTTGAACCAGTTCGCTAAATTCCAAAAAACCTGCCATAAGAGATCGTGCATTAATATGTGCTATTTTAACAATATTCATGATACAAGTAATAATATGATAGTTATTTATTCTATTTTGATTAAAATGTAGAAGGAAGTAAATACAAATTTGAACACATTGTGTCCATCACTGTTAAATTAATCGAATTATATAGTTATTTAGTATATAAAGTCTGTTATTAAATTATATAATACAATATACTATAGAAAATGGTATGGTATATTTATACTGTATAAGTATAAATAAAATATATAAATATTATAAATATACTTAATATATTTGCAAATATGTAATTTTAACTATTATAGGGCAGTTACTATTTATAAAATGGGCAATATAATTAACAGTTAAGTATTACTTTAAATGAGAACGTAAACCTTTAGAATTTAATCAACCAAATTAACCTCAAGCAACATTTGTTGAAGTTTATAATAAATAAGTTGTTTATAAGTTGTAGTTGCATAAGTAGTAAGTAGTAGTTGTTGTTGCATAAGTTGTTTATAATAAATAACTCACTTTAATCCTAGACGTAATAACTCACTTTAATCTTAGGGCATTAGGGACTATTGCTAGTGCTTAATGTGAGAAATATATTCTAGCTTAAAACAGTCGTCGTAGATGTTCATATAGGATACAGACGCACTTTCCGGTATATAGTAGAGACCAAAGCTATTTAATAAAATAGTCTTCATTCAAGTACAGTGTTTTTCATTTCCCCATAGCCTAATTTCCAATAGGTACGTGATCAGATGGTTACTTAGTGGCTACTTAGAGGTTACTTAGAGGCCCTCGTAGCACTTAATACCCTTAGGACGTATCACTGTTTAGATAGAGAAATCGCAGCTCGACATTTATCTCCACTTTTAATTTATATTTTATAACAACAAAATAATATGGGACGGTCAGCAGTACTTAAAAGATACGGCAGACCGCAGAAATGTAAAACAATAATTAGCAGCTGTAACCTCTGTTTGTCCATCAGGCCTTCACTTAATGAAATAAAACAGATGTTTAATAAAAACAATTACAAATAATTACAAAATTAAAATTACAAATAAATATTCACACATCTTATATTTGCCTCTCAAAAACATCGGATCTGATCAACGCAAATATTATGCAAATATCAGTTACAATGACTTTTATTCGAATATATACATCGCAACTAGTGGGAGTTCCTCAAGGATCCAACTTGGAACCGCTATTTTTTATATTTTTTTATATTTTTTTTATATTAATGAGAAATGCGTTTCTCTTACTTGTAACAATAAATCCAATTCCAAAATCCAAAGGTGATAAAATATTACGCAACTGGTTTTGTAAAATTCATTTTATAGTATAGGTTATTTAGACCTGACAAGCTATGAAAGTGATGATCTGTCACACCGTTACAAACTACTGGATTATTTTTGAACGTACAAAATTCAGTTTTCTTCTCATAAGATATAAAATTTGTGAAAATTAGAAAAAATCTTGTATGAAACACATTGGGGAACACTATTTTGCGTAACTCGCATCCTTTTGCGGAACTCGCTAGCGCTCTTTCTGTAGAAATTTGCTCGTTACACAAAATAGTACTTTTCCCAACTGGTTACATAAATAGCCATTCTTGCGTCTGTTTGAACATGGATCGATGAATACCATTAGCGTGACTATTTGCTTTTTGCATTATGTTAATATGCACGATCAACAATCATGTAAGTACATACGATAATCGTGTACATGATGGTTGCTAATCGTGTACATATAATATCAATAATAAATAAACCCCAGTACCTATGATAGGTTTACATTGAATTCTAATTTAAATAATATGAGCCCATAGCGATTTTGTTATCTGATGGCTGTTCAAATTAATACTTTAAGTATGAAGTTATGGAGTAGTTATTACTTCATGCATTTTGCAGTCATGCAAGTAACGTCATGTCAAGAATAGTCAAGATTATATTATGATTAAAATATATTTTTAAAACGGTGTTACATTATATCGTGTCTATTAATTTGTCCTAAAACATATTAGTGCGGCAGCGTAATGTTAAAAATATGAATTCCGTATGCTACTTAATGCTACAAGCAAACCGAAAACGGTTTTGGATTTAATAAAGCTTTCTTAACAAAAATATGTTTGATGGACATTTTAAATTTGAAAAATGTTACCGATAGTCATCGGCCCGCGTCACGCTGTAACAGCTTGTTTGTATGTACTCTACTCTAAATAATAATAAGTCTAATACAACTGACTTTTGGAGTCCCATGACAAAACTGAAGCTAAAAACGTTTAAAACCTCAAGAAAAGTTGTTAAAGTCACATTGAAGGTTGTTCGGTTGAAAGAAGACAAAACTTTGTTCTCTCGTTTGTTAAGTGCTTCACGTTCGCAAAGGAATGTAGATTTGCAGAAAATAATACTGTGCACTGTGAACTGTGTGCAGAAAATAATACTGTGAACTAATAATACCTATGAACTGTCGTCTGTAGTTCCCTATTGTATGTTTTCTGCTTTTGGAGATATGTTACACTGTTCAGCTAAAAGTAGGTAAACTATTAGGAATCTTGGAAAGCCTAGTTAGCGACAATGAAAGTGAAAGAAAAGAAATTATACTAACAAATGCAAGCAAAGGAAGTGGCCTTGAAATGCGAGTTGCTATTGTTGATACAATGGCTGAATTGCATGCATTTAATAAAACTAGTTCAATAAGAACGGGAGAAGAATTCGCTAAGCATTTTGCTATAAAATGAAAACTAAATATGAGAACTAAAATGAAGTGCATTTTGTTTTCGACACCTATAAGTCCAATTCGCTGAAAACTGTTACCAGGGCGAGACGACAAGGTAAAATCGATCCAGTTCAATACAAAATTGATAACAAATGTAACATACAAAACTTCTTCAGCACGAAAAAACCAAAGATGAACTTACCAACTTTTTATCTCTTCATTTAATACAATTTGGTAAGGACAACCACAGAAAATTTGTTGCTGCCTCGCGCACGTTCGCCAAAGCCAATCATATGAATATCGTCTATCTCTCCAGTTCGCATGAAGAGGCAGACACAAAAATATTGCTTCATGCTGTTGAAGCTACAGTTCGAGGAGCTACACAAATACATATATATATTCTCCCGATATTGATGTTCTCGTTTTGGCAATAAGAAGATTTCCACAACTTTGCCACGATGTGTCAGTTATATGGGGTTCTGGAAAAACATCCAAGTACCTGCCAATTAATCGCATCTATAATAAGTTAGGAAAACAAAAATCTGCTGCCCTTCCCGGCTTTCATGCCATAACGGGAGCAGACGTAACGGGCAGTTTTTCAAAAAAAGGGAAAGTATCTTGCTGGAAGACATTTTGTCATGAGCCGAATGATGTATTGTTAGCACTTGAAAAGCTTGGTGAAGCTGAAGAAATCGGTAGGGATATTATTTCAGGAGTCGAAAAGTTTGTTTGCCAGTTGTAATTACCACAGACCATGCATGATGATATAGGCGAAATTCGTTGGATTTTATTTAAAAAGAAGCAAGTTGAAGGGGAAAATTTACCCCCAACTAAAGGAACACTGGAACCCGCGATTCTTCGAGCACACTATCAAGCCATGGAATATCATAGAGACAAAGAACCTCATCCTTTGCTTCCAGAGCCAACCGATTGCGGATACCTTTTGCTCCCACTAGCCTTCTAGAACTGACGAACTGTTCCTGTGAGCGAAGCAAATGTCGTCCACCCTGTAAATGCTTGTTAAATGGCATTTACTGCACAGATATGTGCAAATGTGAAGCAGATGAAGAGGGTGTGAAAATACTCCAAAAGATAACTCCATACTGGATGATGGTTTAGAAGACAGGTTTATTTAACTAAAAATATCACACTTTTGTCCGTTCCCTTTGATGTTAAAGATAATTTAAGGTTTGTTTCAGCAGCAATCACTGACTAGTTACACGAAATATGATTGGACGATTGCAAATTCCAACTAGTCAGCTGACGGCGACTTGCCGCACCGATTGGCTCTGACTGGTTTGTGATTTTTTTGTTGGAACAAACCTTTAGTGTCATGTTTAGGGGAGGGGAATAATATGAATAATATAATTCACCTCGTGCTACAATTATTGCAGTTGAATAGAAATGGCTGTTTCTGTGCGGTTCAAATAAATTTAATATTTTACCCCTGTCGCCCCATTTTCCTGTTTGCTCTACTTGCCCCCATTTCACTACACCCTCTAATTATTTTCTGCATTTTCCGTTTTATTTCGTAATTTTGAGGCCTTTGAGACTCATTTTATGGAATGGGGGTGAAGAGAAAGTCCAAACTAGCGTAATTATGATTCTGGGGCATTACACGAATTGGTCACGATTTGTACATGTCCATCAACATGTTTCATGTTCCAGAGAGACCACAAAACTAAACAAAAAAAACTATTTGCTTGTAGCATTAAGTAGCATACGGGATTACATATGCTGCCGCACTATATATAGGTATACAAGAGTATGCTATTACTCTTTCCCTTGTGGCAAATACGAATTTTTAATATTCCAATCTTGTGTAGGTACCCTACGTGACGGACTGGCTGACAGTAATCATTTTTCTTGTAATACAGCAAAGTTGACCCTGAGGGAAATCAGGAGAAAAATTACATTGTCTGTAATCTATAATGAAAAGTTATCATCCTCCTATCAGCTGCCATAGTTACGATGAAATAATGAATTTCAGTATGCCGCCATAATACTAAGTATTGCTTGCGACTGAAGATGAATCTTCTTATACAAAAGCACACAGACAGTAGGATTCACAATTAGATAATAATTTATTATAATTATAACGAAAATAATAAAAAATACTTATTTAGTCATCGATAATAATTAAATTACAGAAAAAATTGGTTATAAGTAGAATTTGTACAGATATATTTGAAATGTATTAAGAATAAGACATTATATCATAGTGCAATCATTGCAGTCTCTGTTTAGGGAAATACAAAAAAATATATGAAGCTGGATTTTGGTACAGATGCTTATTTGAGCTTGTATAGTGTTTTCGTTTGATATATAAACTAGATTGAATGGATTTACAGGTAACAACTACACAGAGAACTAATATTCCTACCTGTATTGAATTACACCTGCAAATCCGATGCTATGATCATTCACCAATACCTCCACCAGGTGTAGACTAGTTTCGAGCTGTTTGGTTCTCATCAGTACACCGTAGGTAGAGGAATTAATGAATGACCAAAACTATCAAAACAGTCAAGCAGACTAAGCAGTAGTGTGCAAGCGAGGGATACCAGACCCCTCTAGCGGTCAGTTGCTACTACTCATCAGACATTACTAAGTAAAGTCTTTGACAAGCAGCGTCCTGCAATGCAGGCACCTAGAGCAGCGACCCTAGCCAAAGGTAGGCTAAACAACATACTGAATGGATTTACAGGTAACAACTACACAGAGAACTAATATTCCTACCTGTATTGAATTACACCTGCAAATCCGATAAGATAGCTATGGTCTTTCTACTGCTTGCACACTACTGCAAAAAATTGTGGGGCATTTTACAAATAAAACCCGTACCAATTACTACAGAAGCGGTAAATCACATCAGTATGCAATACAAAAGGATTTTTAGTGTAAAATTGTATACCGCCACAATTTCTTCTTGAATAGAACTAAGGTCTCCAGTCCATGGCTTACTATATCGGTCGCTATCCCTCTTCGACTCATATAAATTCCATTTCCCTTCTCGCTCTCTTAGAAGACACCTGCATGACCAAGCCGGCCATTTACTGGCTTTATTGCTCAGTGGCGTATCATCAGGGACTTCAAAAGATGTCGTATTATGTCATGTTCATATACATATGTGCAAAACTTTAAGCCAAAAAATGATTTAGCTATTGCCCAGCAATGACTACGGGGTGGTAAGAGCGTCCCTTGCCAGGATAGATCGTGGTTAGGTTACTTATTATTAGTATAGGTAAGACTGTTAAACAATTTTATAACAGATTAACGCACCAATTTGCGGGGTATGTTATTATTATTATTAAATGTGAGTTATTATTAAATGTGCTCTTCTAATTAAATGTGAGATTTTTTCGGGGCTTTGATTTTTACTCCTTGATGTGCCTAGTTATTCCATTGCACGACTCTGTATACAACTACTATAACCTAAAAACAATATACACTGTATTATATAAATACTATAATAATACTGAACTGGCGAGCAATAAAATCGGCCCATCTAACACTTTCCACTGTAAAGTAATTTCTTGCAATAACTATGTATCGAATTGATGTATTGAATTGATCGACAATGTATGGTTGAAAAGGTAATTCGTTTATCTTTAAACCTAGCTTAACTTAAAGAGATTCTCCTGTATTTATTAACTAATGGATTTGAATGAAAACATCTTGTCAAAAAATCATAATTTTATAATGAAAAGAAATGGGATTTTTAGAGAAATTAAACAGTGAAATTCGAAAAAATTATTTATTTCAATAACGCATTTCGTAACGCATTTAATATTGCATTAACCATGCTTGACCGTAATAAACTGTATATAGATGTATATAATCTGACCTGTACATAAATCTGTTGGACCCAGATTGACAATAAACCTGTTGTAACCGTTCATATGTTTATTCTTTAAGATAGGGTAATAAAAGGCCTATCTGTGGAACACGAGACCCCTGGTGTTCCACCTGTCTTCACTCGTAGCTAATCGACGCCTCTACAGTACTACCTGTAGGGAAAAGTGGTCAGGCTGCACTATAAACAGGCAGTGGCGCTCGAGATAAACACTAAGCGACGAACCAAGAAGAAGAAGAAGAGAGCGTCACAAAATATTTTTTCTACAATCGCCGCAATAGTAGGTTTTCGCGCTTTCAATTATCAACGCAAAGTACGCCATTTCCGATGAATGACATAATTGTCGTTTTAAAGCGGCAATAGAGCCAATTCCCGCTCGCTTCTTTATTATAAATTGCTTAGCAGGCGCTTGTCAGTCAAAAATGACACATGTCTACAAAAAGAGTGTTACCGATAAACCAAAATCAAACAATTTTATTTCTGAAATGTCATGGTTATTATTTTGTCCAGTGTTAAAAATCGTGTGGAAAGTGAAATCCAGTGTTAAAAATGGAAAGTGATAGTGACTTTTCAAACACTCCTCCAGAAATTGCACTTTCTGCCAGAAATATCAGTTTAAATCTCTTACCTGAAAAATCCCGAAATAAATATGAAGCACAATATAAGAGATTTACTACGTGGTGTAATACCAATAAAGTAAAAAAATATTCAGAAAACGTGTAAGCCAGTAGACTTACTTTGGAGAACAATCCCAAACTATGAAATCGTCATCATTATGGTCTAATTATTCCATGTTAAGAATAATTTTAACCGTGAAGCACAATATCGACATCAGTCTCTATACCAAGCTAATAGCGTTTTTAAAGAAAAAGGCTGTAACGTAAATAAATTCCGTTCCGTTTTGTGGCAAATGTTTGAATTCTTATTTCAAATATTTACCTGGTAGGAATTTACCGCGACTCACCATCTACGGTTGCCCCTACTTTTCCCCCGCTACAAGCACGCACAGTTATACGCGGGATCGGCAAAAATACATTCCTTTCCTTTTCTGCCGGCTTGTCTTTAGTCTGTCGACCTTACGCTCTCGAAGAGATATCTTCCGCGTGGTAGTGCAGTGATTCAAAGTTACCAGGTATAGTCTTTAATATTTTATTATCATTAATATATATATTAATATATATATATATATATATATATATATATATATATATATATATATATATATATATATATATATATATATATATATATATATATATATATATATATATATATATATATATTTTGTGAAAAGTAATCTTGGGTTTGTAGCATTTCATTACATAGAAATAAGCAAATAGACGAAATTCGTCTATTTGCTTATTTCTATGTAATGAAATGCTACAAACCCAAGATTACTTTTCACAAAATAAATATGAATAGCAAAGAATTTCAAAGCTAATATATATATATATATATATATATATATATATATATATATATATATATATATATATATATATATATATATATATATTTATAAGTGAGCTGTGGGTACAAAAGCCACGTATATATATTTTTTCTTCTTCTATTTTGGTATATGATTACCACTTTATTTTTTTTATTGAATTAAATATATATATATATATATATATATATATATATATATATATATATATATATATATATATATATATATATATATATATATATATATGTATATATATATATATATATATATATATATATATATATATATATATATATATATATATATATATATATATATATATATATATATATACATATATATATATATATATATATATATATATATATATATATATATATATATACATATATATATATATATATATATATATATATACATATATATATATATATATATATATATATATATATATATATATATATATATATATATATATATATTTAATTCAATAAAAAAAATAAAGTGGTAATCATATACCAAAATAGAAGAAGAAAAAATATATATACGTGGCTTTTGTACCCACAGCTCACTTATAAATATATATATATATATATATATATATATATATATATATATATATATATATATATATATATATATATATATATATATATATTATATATATATATATATATATATATATATATATATATATATATATATATATATATATATATATATATATATATATATATATATATATATATATATATATACATATATATATATATATATATATATATATATATATATATATATATATATATATATATATATATATATATATATATATATATATATATATATATATATATATATATATATATATATATATATATATATATATATATATATATATATATATATATATATATATATATATATATATATTTAATTTAAATTTGAATCGTTCGATTTTGGACTACCTACCTGGTGATTTTGAGTCACTGCTACTATTTTACCTAATGGTAGCATACTTTAAGTTTTAACATTGGAAATGTTTATGTTTTTATATGGGGGCTAAGTTAGAAGTTTTCGTTCAAGGCCAAAAAACAGCGGTGTCGCGATCGAGTGACGCAATACATATAGATATCCCAGCGTTCTGTGGTTCGACCTTCTAGCGGCGTGAAGAGTACTGGGGAGTGGGGAGTATCCAGTGCAGCTATATTGGGAGAGGTGGCGCATTGCTAGTAGTGATGGGAATGTAAACGAATGCCCAACGATAATTAAAATAAAAGAACAAGCGTCTGCTACAAACGTATATTCTCGACTATCTTACAAAACCTCTACATATTCCTTTCATAGGGCCGTCGAAGCAGCCCTTAAACACTTTACTTAAAAGTAAACAGAGTTATCGAGACTGTGTCGCCCTGAAGGCAATTAAATACGTCTACCGCAATCCCGATAACAAACATATGGCTCAGCCGGAACAGTCCTATTCTAAAAAGAGTATATACAGGGCGTTAGCGCTTACAGGAATAATCGAGATATATTCATAATTATAATTTTCATAAATTTAATAATTCGACAAAAATCATATATTTTATACGAGGTTGTCACAAATTACAAAATCTAAAAAATGTTTAGTTTTCGGTATTATTTTTATAAACGGTATTTAAACGCTATTATTTTTAAAAGATTTTGCTTGCCTAAAGTAATGTCGACAAAAATTATGTTTATTATACGGGGTGGTCAAAAATTACAAAAAGAAAACATTATTTAAAAAAGTTTTTATTTGCCCAAAAAATAGTAATGGCTTCGACAAAAATCATATTTTTATACGGGGTGGTCACAAATTAAAAAATCTCATGAAATTTTTACTTTCACCACGTATAAAAAACTAATGATGTATTTGCCATAATTATGTTTTTATACGGGGTGATAAAAAATCACAAAGTTTACTCTTACCAAATTTTATGATTTTGTAATTCTCAACCACCCTGTATATACAACACAATTTTTGATTTTGACAAAGCCATCACTATTTTTAGGCAAACAAAAACTTTTTAAAGAATAGCATTCTTTCCAAAACATAAAAAATGAGACTGTAATTTTTGACCACCCCATGCAAGATAATCCGTTTAAAACGACAAGACCTTCAGAGTCAAACGAACCAAAAAATCATAACACAACTGCTTTTTATTTTTATTTAATTCACTTGAGAAAATTTTATCAGTTGTGCTGGTATTTTATATACGCCTGCGATACTTGCGTAATATGCAAGATCTGTGATTTTTTTTAAGTTTAACTGCAAATCCAATATAAGTTGGTTAATTAAAAATTACGTTTATTATTTCTTACTCCATACCTAACTTGTAAATTGAGATGTGTATTATATTAGTAATACTTAAGTTTTTCAAAAATAAGATGATAAAAAATTATGTTTATATTTATATATAACCTTGTGTGTATAATAAACAGTTACTAGACCTATCCAGTTAGAGCAAGCGAGTAAGATAAATACAATGCAACTTGTATTGAATGAGACAATAACTCGGTGCGTAGTACGTTCTGCGCATTCTTGTGGCAATGTATGACAGTATTCATACTCAATATTATATTAATTTATTAACTAACGTGTTATTCTAAATTTATAAAATGCTAGGGACCCAATCGTACGCCAAACATTACTAATAAACACGTAATAAACACATAATAAACATAAGCATGCTAAACCAATCTGGAAATTGCTACAAGTATGCACGCGCACCATAGTATTTGACGTATTCGAAACAACTCAAAAGGATCGGTATATTATGTTACATATATTTTGTTATCATTTCCAATGTCTCTGATAGTTGCAAGGATTGCGAAATCTGTGAATTCTTTTAAAGATATTACTTCGACGGCGTAAGCCGTGGGTATTTGCTTATATTTGGCATCGGCAAGGAGCGGTATTTATTTAATTTTTTTATTAATCATATCGTAAAAATTTGCATACCACATTCCTGTGTTGATAATTTTATTCTTTTTACTTTGATAAAGTTTAATCTCAAGTTTTGGGAATTTAATCAAAATTTAATTGCAACATTTAACTTTACAATATTTGTATTATAATTTTATTATATTTTTGAACTATTAATCTAGTTATTTTATTTAAATTCATTTTAGTATAAATTTCACTCTTGATATTCGGTTCAAGCGGGAATTTATACATTTATTTTTTTGTCCAAATTTGTAAAACCTGATACTGGTAAATTTTTCTTCCTCATGACCGAGAATCAATTCCTGTGGTCAGCAGAGACCAGTATTACAGATTCCTGAACGTTAGACTGGAAGATACCTCCTCCTGCAGCCGGCACATTCCACCCATTGTGGTATACCTCGCCCTTAGAGGCTACGTCTCAGCTCAGCTGGACCACCAAGCCGAAGCTTCAGCCTAAGATCCTAGGAGGCCAAGCACATTCACGAGGGGATCTCCAGAGAAGAGAATTTTTGTATAATTAATTGCCCCTAGGAATTACCAGGTCTTAAAGAATATTTCCACTTTACTTTACCAAGGTTTACAATTCACTTTTGCTGTAAATGATAAATTGCTCGACTTGACCTTGTGTCAAGAGTGAATTTTTTTTATTGTTTTAACCTTGAGCCCTTCAGGCTACCTAATCAAGTATAGTCTTTTTAACGCCCCTCAGGCAATCTTATTGTAAATTGTAATTTTAAGTTAAGATCACTGTGAACCATCAACTGGTAATAAAAATATTTTTGTAATATATCGTTTTAAAAAAATCTTATTCTTTTATTTCTCTGGGAAAAGTCTGAGTCACAAGAGGTCACAGCTGATAATTATTGACTGATCATTTCTGCGGTCTCCTGTACTATTAACTACTTACTCTTGACCTGGCGTCCAAGTATTTTTATACAAAATTTTAAGTAGAAGTAGATCAAGCCGGTCATTGTCAAGCTGTGATTTTTCTGGTGATATATCTAAAGGTATCTAAGTGCAAGCCTCTAGCAAATCCACTTATCCACGACCTCCGTATTTAACTGAGCAGCCGATAGGCAACAAAGAAAAAAATCATTACGTCACATCTCCTGGATGAGAGGCCCTTTAATTAAGGTAATATAATTAAAGAGGAGAGGTGTTACAAGGCAGTGGGTTATAAACCCAAAAAATATAAAATATTCACGAACGATGAAATACAAAACTTTATCGGAATAGCACATGATGAAGAATTTTTGCTTAAAAACCTAAAAAGGTACCTAATACATAATATACTAGATTGACGAATAGGATTTAGTATTTCTTTATTACTGACAAATTGTTTTAAACAGTATTTTTATTACATAATGTCTGTTTCATAAAGGAGATAAATCAAATTTTACTCATGAATTTATGATCACCTCGGTAGCGCAGCGTTAAAATGTCAGCTTCGAATCCGGAAGGTTGTCGTTTCAACCCTCAACTACGGCAACTTTTTTCTTTATATAAATTTATATTTATATTGTTGTTGTAGGTCATTTCAATTGCCATTGAATGAAGTATTGCTTTCAGCGCGTTACCATTTTTTAGTGGGTGGCTCGCTAGTAGCCATATTTCCCACAAGAAACAAAAATAATATGTACAAAACAGCTAAGTAGCCGTGAAAAATATACTTTAAAACGGAAAAATAAAATAAATATACTTGCAATTGAAATACAGTCATACTTCAACACTCAACGCCGATTTACTTTGACCAATGCTTTGACAAAGATCAGAGCTTGTTTGTTAATACCTTTACCTACATAACTAAACCGAGCTAAATACGACACATTTTTAAAAATAATTACAAATGCAATACATACCTACCAGCTTCTCATCGCAAAGCGATTTCCAATACACACACTTTTTACAGCAAATCAAAATTAGAAACTGACCTTGAGGTATTTTACCGTCATTGTAAATTTTCATTTCATTCGTGGCTAGGTAGGTACACGGTTTTCATTTTATAAACAGTCTATAGAATTTTTAATTTTGCCCAGTGATGTAAATTATTACTGGATAGGGCTGGAACCTTTGATGTAACTGTAACACTCGGAGTAGTTTCCACAAACACCAAAACACTGTCACTTCGCTCGACGCGCGTTTCGCCAACCAAGTTGGCATCATCCGGAGACGATTAAAACTAATCTTAAATTACAAAATCTACCATATTTATACAATTTTTCCGGTGACGTCACTAATGATATCACCGTGAAATTTACGCGTGACTAATCACGCTTCAATGATCGGTTGCTAAGCAACGCGTAAAGCGGGCTACGGTATGATATCACCGTCAAATTTACGCGTGACTAATCACGCTTCAATCATCGGTTGCTAAGCAACGCGTAAAGCGGGCTATACGGGATAGGTCCCTTGTCGCTATTCATACTACTATTACACTTCACAATTTCTATGCTCTCAAATGCATCCAACTGTCTATTATTGGTCACATTTCTAACTAATCTTAAATTACTAATATCTATTCTATGATTGTTGTCAAAAGCATGTTGTGCAACACTAGACTTATCTGTTCTTCCATATTTCAGATGAGCCATATGTTCTTTAAATCTGGTGTTAATTGACCGTCTCGTTTGTCCAATATATTTTCGATCACAATCATTACAACTAATTTCGTAAATCCCGGACCTTTCATTTGGAACAATTTTATCCTTTGGATTGTCTAAAAGTTGTTGTAATTTGTTGCTCGACGAATGAATCGCTGTTATACCCACGTTTTTGAAAACCTTACTCAAACCATGAGAAAACCGGGGTTCGTACGGGATGGATACATATTTTGGAGCCTCTATATCCTTTTGGAAGGTCGTAGAATTACGAAGTGTGTCCTTAAATTTACGCTTCCTAATTAGTTTTTCAACTATATCTCTAGGATAACCATTACTCACAGCTAGATCTTTAATTAATACTTTTTCTTTTTCAAATATCTCATTACTGAGAGGGAAACTTAGTAAACGATGGACAAGAAAATTGAAACTTGCCATTTTATGTTGATAGCACTGGTGAGAGTCATTAGGGATATATCTGATCGTACTGGTATCTTTTCTATATATATCAAATTCTAACCTATTATCACTATTTTTAATTACTAATACATCTAAAAATGAAAGTTTTCCATTATTTCCTAGTTCATATGTAAACTTTACAGTGAAACGACTATTTAATTTGGAAATGAAGTTTTCTACATCCGCAATCTCAGTGTCAAACACGGCAAAAATATCATCCACATACCTAAGCCAAATCCTAGGAAAATACTTGAATTCTTCTTTTGCTTCAGTTTCAAAACGACTCATGAAGACATTAGCAATGAAAGGCGATAAACAGTTACCCATTGCGGTTCCTTCATGTTGTTCATAAAACTTGTCATTGAAACGGAAACAATTTTGTTTCATACAAAGTTTTGTACGGTATATATATTCTTCTATTACTTCTCTTCTATAGTTGTTTAATTCGAGTAAATCCTCAAGATAGTCCAAGGTCTGTGGAATTGGTACACTAGGAAATAATGAACAAACATCAAAGGAAATCAAAATTTCACCCTCTTGCAATTGAATATTCTTGACCTTATCAATGAAATCATTCGAATTTTTAACTGAAAAACTAGGCTGTGCAATGGGCAAACTTTCAAATTCCTTATTCAACCATTTTGATAAGTGGTAAGTCGGAGATCCAATAGACGATACTATTGGACGCACCGACTTCCCTGGCTTATGAATTTTTGGTAGACAATACAATCTAGGTACAGTAGGATTAGACACACGTAACCCATTCTTAACAGGTGGAGTCATAAGGTTGTTACATGATTTGAGGACATTTTTTTTTTACTACTAAAATATGGAAGAACAGATAAGTCTAGTGTTGCACAACATGCTTTTGACAACAATCATAGAATAGATATTAGTAATTTAATATTAGTTAGATATGTGACCAATAATAGACAGTTGGATGCATTTGAGAGCATAGAAATTGTAAAGTGTAATAGTAGTATGAATAGCGACAAGGGACCTATCCCGTATAGCCCGCTTTACGCGTTGCTTAGCAACCGATCATTGAAGCGTGATTAGTCACGCGTAAATTTCACGGTGATATCATTAGTGACGTCACCGGAAAAATAGTATAAATATGGTAGATTTTGTAATTTAAGATTAGTTTTAATCGTCTCCGGATGATGCCAACTTGGTTGGCGAAACGCGCGTTGAGCGAAGTGAAAGTGTTTTGGTGTTTGTGGAAACTACTCCGAGTGTTATGTAAATTATTAATTTGTGATCTAGGATGGTAAGTACCTACATAAAAATAAAGTCAATGAACAATAAGTACCTACTTCTGAAATAAACCAGAGAGCGTTTCCAGTTTTCGTAAATCCCAATAAAACGCCTAACTTATATCGCTGTATTTATAACCTAACGGCCTCAAGCACTGGGATACTTTTTGGATACAATTATTTGAGAAATGTCTTAAGTGGAGGAGGTACCTATTAGTACCTACCTTAGTACACGTCAGTATCTACTTCGAGCAGCCCATAAATCAACTATTTTTATTGTTTAAGTCGGCTCTGCTCTAACCCCCACTATACATATTTGCCGTCAAATAATATTTTCCTTACATTTTTTAACATACCTATCCTATCTCGTATATAAAGCGAGGTCAGGTAGAAATCTGCGTTTTCAGGTTTCATATGAAACGAACAAAAATTTTTGCTAACCGCCATACTTTTCTAACTTATTTTTGCCATATTTTTGCAAACCGCAATTTTTTTATTTCGACTCTCGTAGCGGTGTATACCTACATAGGTAGGTATATAAATAATATATAGGTAGGTAAACGTCTTGCTTCGCCGTTTTTATAAGTTCCAGGATAAAAATTATTTAAAAAACCGGACATAAAGTTTACCTACCAACACTAGGAGGTACTTAGGTACCTCTGAAAATACATAAATACCTAAGTATATGTACTGAAAATAAATAATTAGATAATTTTTAGTTACAGGACTTTTTTGTCATTCCAATAAGTTAAAAAGAGATACACTGCTCGATCATCCAGTATTCCATCTACGGTAGAGCGGCGTTGCCGCTTTTAACTATAAAAATAAATGTTTAGGGAATTTACATAATTTAAAGTAGACGAAAATAAATGTAAAAATGGCTAACATCTTGGGCTATAATATATCATTGTATGCACAATAAGTCTTTTATGGCATTCATAAATAATATATATAATTTTTATATAGTATTGTGGAATATGATGTGGAAGTTTAATTGAATATTGAGAAATTTGAGAATTACATGTGGCAACTACGCGGTATATGCGGTCAGTTAACTACGCATACATATTAGATAAGCTGTAATAGTCTGATAAATGTCTGATAAGACAAACAATGTGAAGGAAATATTTGAACATGTAGCATGTTGTCTTCGGAAATTGTAGTAATCGAATAAAATTATGGTTACATTCCGAATAGTAGCCAATCACGCATTAAAATTAATTCCAATTGGGCACAAAATAATGAGAATTTCATATAATCATACACACCCTTGCGTAATCTAGTATCACTTCTTGTCCCAATTTGGACCATGACACTTGACTAGGGCTCGTTACGCGCCTCTATTCTGGTTGGATCTCTCCATTTTAAACTCATCCCGCAGTAGTCCTTAACATTTCAAGGTGTTGTTAAGGTAGCTCCGCGTCGCTAATACAAATGTGCCGAGTAATTTCCCTACAAACAAGATACATAATAATTAGCGAGACGCGTGTAGCTTTTATAGCACTCTGAGCAGTCGTTTCTTATCTTCTCAAGCCTTCCAGGAGCTAATCCTCCAGTGGAATTTGCAAACGCATCTCGTATCAAGTGACTACGTTTTATTTTATGGGGTTGCTTGTGTCGTTGAGTTAATTAAATTTTCTTTTAGCGTCTTTCCCTGGAGTTAAATTTCGAAATTTCTAATCAGGGAATTGGTATTATAGGTCGGACGAATATTTTATTCTCATAGTGCATGCACTTGAACATTCTCGAGACTGGATTAAAACAGGGCATCCTGAGCCTGTAAATACATATACAGGGTGAGCAGTAGCTTAGCAACAACCACATGCTGTAACGTAAATAAATTCCGTTCCGTTTTATGGCTAATGTTTAAATTCCTATTTCAAATATTTGAAATAAAACCGCGCGAACTTGTAGAAATTTACCGCGACTCACCATCTACCGTTATACCTACCTTTCCGTCCCGCTAATGTCGCGTGCTCCCAGCAAGCACATTTATACGCGATATCCGCAAAAATCATCCTTTTCTGTCGAGCTGCTTGCTTGAGCCTGTTGACCGTGGCTTAAGTTCGCGAAGATATATCTTCGGTGTTTTAGTGTAGTGATTCTTAATTACCAGGTATAGTCTGAAATATTTTTTCTATTTTGGATATTATTACCACTTTTTGATGAATTAAATATATATTTAATTTAAATTTGAATCATACGTTATCGTTCGATTTTAGACTACCTACCTGGTACTTAAGAATCAAAGATACTGTTTTCCCGAATGGTAGCATACTTTTAGTTTATTTAGAAGATATTACGAAGACGGCGTAGACCATAGGTATTTGTTTATCTGTTGCATCGGCAAAAATCAGCATTTATTTCAATTTTTTTATTTAATCGTATACCGTTAATTTGCCTTATATCGGGTTACTTTGCACCAAACGTGTAAAACTACATTATTGATAATATAGGAACCCATCCGCATATTTCAGGTACATTTCACTTTTTTTCCAACAGAGGGCATCACGATAGTTGCCAGGCACACATTAAGCGCTTTGTTTTGCCAGCCAGTCTTGAATAATCCAGTTCAAAAGTCTAACATCAAAATCTGTGTAAATCTTTACTGTGATAATTTATAGTGGTGGGGGATTCTCAATTATTTAACTAAGGTGAGTACGGGTTTTATTGCATGTGTTATTATCGTTTTAACTATGTACAATATTAAAATGAGATAATCAAATAGGAATATTGTGAAAATAAATTTCTAATGCAGCCACCACATTTCAACTCAAAATAGGTATCCTTTGTACCACTGTCAGTGGTGCAAAGTATACACCATTTTCACCAAAGGAATACTTTACTCCACAAAAGTAGTTCAGAGTATAGTTTCGTATTAGTATTTCATTTAGCCTCTATTTTTTTTTCCAGACCATGCCAAGAAAATATAAAAGGGTTCCAGGTTCTCGGACGTATGCAGATTATACGCAGGCACAGTTGGAGGAATGTTTGCGTGCCGTTAGATCTGGAATGAGTACCAGAGTAGCTGAGATCACCTACAAAATACCTCGAAGAACAATTTTTAATAAATTGAAGAATTTACATACAAACAAACCAGGATACCCTTCGATATTTCCCGATGAAGAAGAAAGACGCTTCGTTAGTTGCATTCATAGAATTAGCGAGTTCGGATTTCCAGTGAATGAAATGGAATTGCGTCAAATAATAAAGACTTATTTAAATAAGCAAGGCAGAAGAGTTCCTCGCTTTCAAGAAAACCTCCCCGGCCGAGACTGGGTAAAAGCCTTTTTAAATCGTCATGAAGATTTAACTTCCAGATTTGCTAGTAACATTAAAAGAAGCAGGGCAGCCCTTAATGATCAGCAGATGCGAGAATACATAGCGAATCTACAAGAAACATTAGGCGGAGTGCCAACAAATGCAATTTATAACTACGACGAAACTAATTTGACCGATAACCCGGGTCAAAAGAAAATATTAACAAGGCGTGGCGTCAAATACCCAGAGAGAATAATTAATTCTTCAAAAAGTTGTATTTCCTTAATGATCGCAGGAAATGCTGCTGGGGAATTGCTGCCACCATATGTGGTTTATAAATCTAAAAACCTATGGGATACTTGGACTGAAAATGGACCAACTGGTACTCGCTATAGCAATACCATCTCAGGGTGGTTCGAATCTCATACTTTCGCTGATTGGTTTTCTCAGCATTTATTACCTAAATTGAAAAAAGTTTATGGAAAAAAAGTAATAATTGGTGACAATCTGTCATCACACATAAATATTGATGTATTAGATTCATGCCGAGCAAATGATATTCATTTTGTTTGTCTGCCACCTAACAGTACACATCTTGCGCAGCCATTAGATGTTGCCTTTTTCGCCCCGATGAAAAAAGGCATGGCGAGAGATCTTATCTCATTACAAAGAAACGTACGTTGGTAGTAGATCTAATGTATTGGAGAAACAGCATTTTCCTACACTTCTGAAGGAGTTAATGGAGAAAATTTCTATCAACGCTGCTTCAAATTTAATATCTGGGTTTAGAAAGTGTGGCATCGTACCTTGTGATGTAAGTCCCATATTGAAACGTCTACATGCCTGCCATTTGAACAGATCGGAAAATGAAGCGGAAAATAATTCCATAGAAAACTCATTTATTGAATATTTGGAAAGAAAAAGGCAGGATGCTACACAGTTCCAAACAAGGGGCAAGAAAAGAAATTGACAGTTCCAGCAGGCAAGAGCATTGCACACAGTGACATAATTCCAATTAACACGACTGCTGAAAATTCCAGAACGTCGAAAGAAAAGGAACAAGCGTCGGATGATTCTGATGATGACCACCCGCTTTTAACATTCGGAGACTCTGATGACGATATAGATGAAATGAATGATATGGAGGAGGATAATGAGTTTACAAAAAACTGAACACTGGCTATTTCAGTAAAACCACTGCTGAAAAGATTCGAGAATCTGGACTTAGAGATGCTAAGAGGGTGGTGGGTGAATATGTTTTGTTTCTTTATGAAGGCGACGTGGATCCGGGAGTAATAACATCTATCGATAAAGAAGGTGCCATGATTAATGCGATGGTAAAAGCATTAAAAAAAGTGGCCTCAGGAACGAGATGAGATTTGGTACACATGGGACCAAATACTTGGTTCAATAGACCCACCAAAGCAAATGACAAAACGGGGCTTATATACCATACCACAATGTGACAAATTGTGGTGGAATTAACTTTTTTTATATATTTTTAGGTATAAGAACCCTTACACAATATAAAACATAACACAATTGTTGTTTATTTACGTTTTTATCTAATAAATACCTATAATGAGTTCAAACAGTTTGTGTTTTCTCTGAGAAATTAAACATGGCGATTGAAAATGGTCATTTTCAATCTGAAAGTGATTCAGAAAATTATTTTTCTTACATGCAAATGACAGGAATTGCCTTGTGTTTACAATGATATAGGTTTACTTTGCCCCAAAACAAATCTGATAGTGGAAAGTTAGGCTCGAATCAACGGATGCAAAGTAACTCCAGTCTAAGGTATACTTTGCACCATTATTACCTATTCCTGAACGTCAAACTGGAAGGTATCTCCTCCTGCAGCCGGCACATTCCACCCATTGTGGTATACATCGCCCTTAGAGGCTACGTCTCAGCTCAGCTGGACCACCAAGCCGAAGCTTCAGCCTAGGATTCTAGGAAACCCAGCACATTCACGAGGGGATCTCCAGAAAAGAGAAAAGGTATTTCTGTATAATTAATTGCCCCTAGGAATTACCAGGTCTTAAGGAATATTTCCACTTTATTTTTTTTCCAAGGTTTACAATTCACTTTTGTAGTAAATGATAAATTTCTCGACTTGAGACCTTGTGTCAAGAGTGAACATTTTTTTATTGTTTTAACCTAAAGCCCTTCAGGCTACTTAATAAAGTAGAGTCGTTTTAACGCCCCCTAATATTTTTGTAATATATTGTTTTTAAAAAAATCTTTATCTTTTATTTCTCTGGGAAAAGTCTGAGTCACAAGAGGGAGCTGATAATTATTGGCTGATCATTTCTGCGATCTTCTGTACTATTTAAGTACTCTGACCTGGCGTCCAAGTATTTTTATACAAAATTTTAAGTAGGAGTAGATCAATCCGGTCATTGTTAAGCTGTGATTTTTCTGGTGATATATCTAAAGGTATCTAAGTGCAAGCCTCTAGCAAATCCACTTATCCACGACCTCCGTATTTATTTGAGCCGATAGGCAACAAAAAAATCCAGTACGTCATATCTCCTGGATGAGAGGCCCTTTAATTAAGGTAATGTAATTAAAGAGGAGAGGGTGTTACAATGCTACGGATATTTATTTGTTGTGCGTAAGTTGAGCAATGCTGATTGCGGCAACACTTTGGATTGGTGTCTACTATCCATTGTCATATTATAGTGGTTTTGGGGTACCACAACGGTTCAGGCAACTAGTCAGTAACATACGTCCTGGTACCTATTAACCTTCATTCTCTAAGAGGAACTTATGAAAAATGGCGCAGAAAGGTCACTAAGTACTTTTTTTCTGCCCCAGGAAGATCAAGATCAAGGAGGAAGCGACGTAACGGACCAGATCCGACATGAACTCCCCGGCAAGCTCTCAACCTGAACATCAAAAAGAGATCTCCACAAGAGATATAATCGAAATATTCAGGAGGGAGAAGATCGAAATATTCAGAAGAGAGCAGATCGAACAGCGCAAAGTTTCAAGTTTGAGACAAATCGGTTGATAAATATGATAGTCGTGTCGTCTTTTGGACCCGCCATTTTGATTTTTTAAGTTTGAGTCAAAAATTGTATTAGTGACCTTGAATACCTCAGAGTTTCCAGTTTGATACAAATCGGGTTATAAATATGAATATCCGCCATTTTGATTTTTAGCTCATCGGAAAGTAGCGGAAAAAGCTGTTGCAAGATTTGAAACAAAGATAAGCAAACAAACAAATAAATAACCAAGTCAAGCTAAATAAAACCGTTTAAAAAAAGGTTCGAATATGGTTGTAGGACTGGCTGTAACTGAACCCCTTTAACAAGCTTTAATAAGGAACTGCAGTGGCGTGCACAAATTGAGGGGTACAAAAAAAAACAACATATTTTTAAATGGAGCGTCCTGTGTCCTGTTGAATTTTTGAATTACTATATTTTTTGTGAATTCAACAATATGATATATTATGATAGTCCAATCTTTAACCGTTTTCGAGTTTTTAAAAATTGAAAATCGTATTTAATAAAGTATTTAAATAGTAAATAATTTAAAGTAGAATAAGTTTGTGTTTTGTTTTTTCTGCGAATTTCAGTTTCGTCAAAAACTAATGTCATAAAATGTCACTGAAAGTGTTGAAGTATTAATATTTTAAATTAAGGTATAAATGATCAATAAAACAATTTAGGTGAAAGAACTTCTAAGTGGTTCGTTTCCCTATATATGTCCAGATATACAACTGGTATTTGCTTATTTCTCTATCGCTATCTATAGCTGCCTATTTCTCTATCTTTTTACGATATATACGAGTATATATATATATATATATATATATATATATATATATATATATATATATATATATATATATATATATATATATATATATATATATATATATATATATATATATATATATATATATATATATATATATATAATAAGTTATTTTTACATATTTTGAAATGATAATAAGTTATTTTTTTATTTATTAAATTTTATGTTATTTCATAATTTAGATTCTTTTTTTATTTTAATTTTTGTTTACCAAGTATACCTACCATTGGGCATCATTTGAAATATTTATTCTCCCAGAAGGCGGTTCATTAGGGAAGCTAGCAGAAATTACAGATCCACAACAAGACAATACAGATACAATTTACCCAAATTTAACATAATTTTATTCACAATCTTTTATCAAATTTATATAAATTGTTTGTGATCAGAGAAATATATTTATACCTCTACGTTATATGCAATCAAATTATACATATTTATGTATAAATTTAAATATTTGCTTGTATTATTAGTATGTATTATTAAAAATTGTCCATTAATTTAAATATAAAATTCTATGTTACACATCACTCCATCTATCGAGTCGTAGCTAAATCTCAAACCTTAATATGTCTCTCTGATGTCTGGGTATTATGTAACATAGATTCCTATACTACGAAATAAACTAGAAACACATAGAACTTGCCTTGAACATAAACACATCATAGATCGATGTTATAGATTGTCTTTTATCTATGATGGTGTACTATCTACGATCTATGACTCATATATTCTAAAATTTTAACCTAAGATATGGAATTTACTTATTATGTTCTACATTTATGAAGATTATTTAAAAAGAAATGTTAGAAAAAGATCTACTTTACTAGTTTTAGAGCTAAAATTGGTAAGTAAACTTAGCATGCATGTTAATACTTTGATATATGTTAATTAGGTTATCAATTACTTGTTATATTCTGATCAGATATATAAATGTTTATAAGGTGTACCTTTTATATTGTTTTCGCTGTTATTTTTAGGCCTTAGTTCCTTGCTGGGGTTTGCATTTATGCACTGCTTATATCATATCTCATGGATGCTCTTCTGAGATGGCTAATAAATGTTATCACGAAACTGGAACCTCGTCTGCTTGCTGCTTATTGAATATTCTTGTAGGCGATGTAGTAAGTATTTATATTCTTGGTATTTTTCTTATAATTTCTTACTTTTTAAGAAGTTATGAAAATTTTCTATGCAACATGCTTTCTTCCAAAACCCACTCGTTGCTACCCAATAAAATTGTTTTTTCATCTGTTTTACTTCCTTGGAAACCTTATATTTACCTACTTGTTTTAAAGTTCTGTTTATTGTTTCTTTTTCACTTAATAAGTTTTGACTTATATTATTATATTACATTGATTTTTTCTGACTTTATATATAATTATATTTCTCTAATATTCTTAAGGTATTATAATTTTGGATTTTGAAAGTAGTCTTACATGTGACATTAGCTGTCAAATGATATCACCATCTGGACATATTTTTACTTTGATTAAATATTCCAGCTTTATTTCTACTTGCTTTATAATGTACAGTATGTCATAATTTGCTTAATTTTATTTACAATTACTTTGTCAAATTTGAATAGGCTGTATTTAGTACAAGATGCTCAATGTTTAACTGAATCATGCGTTGCATGGTAATTCTGGTCAAATTCTTACCGATGAATATGTAATTGTTTTATTTTATGAATAAATATCTATATATTTTTGTTTTAAAATGTACTTGACTATTTTTACTTATTATAAATACTATTTACATGGAGTTTTTAACTAATACTATGCAATGAAAGTTTATTTATAATATGTTTTATATGTATATCGACTTATATGTTCCCTCTCTCGCTACAATCTTTTTTTGTTTCAATATATATATATATATATATATATATATATATATATATATATATATATATATATATATATATATATATATATATATATATATATATATATATATATATATATATATATATATATATATTTAAATTATTAATTTAATTTAAAATATTAATACTCCAACACTTGCAGTATATATATTCAATCATAAAATATGATTGAATATATATACTGCAAGTATAAAATATAATATATCATTTATGAGTGAATATATATATATATATATATATTCAATCATAAAATAAAACAATATGATGTTCATCGGTAAGAATGTTGACCAAAATTACCATGTAACCCAAGATTCAATCAAACATTGAGCATCTTCTACTACATACAGCATATTCAAATTTGACAAAGTAATTATCAATTAATTAAATGAAGCACATTATAACATACTTTATATTATAAAGCGAATAGAAATAAAGATGGAATATTTAATTAAAGTAAGAATATGTTTAGATGGTGATGTCAATTGACAGCTAATGTCACATGTAAGACCACTTTCATAATGAAAAAAGATAATACCTTAAAAAATTAGAGAAATATATAAATTCAACAAAAAACAATGTAATATAACAATAATATTAAGTATTTATAATAATTACAATGTGATATGTAAAAACAAAGTGAAAGTGCATATAAGTCAAAACTTATTAAGTGAAACAAATCAAATAAACAGAACATCAAACAAGTAGGTAAATACCAGGTTTCCAAGAAAGTGAAACATACGAAAAAACAATTTATTGAGTAGCAACGAATGGTTTTCAAGAAAGCATGGGGTAGATAAATTTTTTTACAGCTTCTCTTAAAAATTTAATAAATTATGAGAAAAAACCAGGGATACAACTACTCACAACAACGTCTACAAGAATTTTTCAATGTGCATCGAGCAGACGAGGTTCCAAGAGTTTCGTAACAACATTTATTAGCCATTACATAAGAGAATCCTGAGATCTGATGTAAGCAGTCCATAATCGCCACCTAGGTCAGAATTTGGAATATATGGCTCATAGAGCATAGATATTACATCAGCATAGATAAAATACGTTCCAAAAATATCCATGGCATCGATTTATCATGGGATTAGTTTTAAAGCAACTTTCTGTATTTATTTATTTTATTTCGCAGTATAGGGATCTATATTACACAATACACAGATTTCTTAAAGGTTTGACAGTTAGCTAAGACTCATTCATTAATAGAAATAAAGGTAGATGGAGTAATGTGTAATGTAGAATTTTATATCTTAATTAGTAGACAATTTTAGTACATAGTATATAACCATAGTACATAATAGTACTATGAATACTAGTACATTTTAGTAATACTGTACTAAAATGTATACTAGTACATTTTAGTACATAGTACATAATATATAACCAAATATTTCAATTATGACACAAATATTTATAAAAAGGTTGTAAATAAAATTGTGTGAAATTTGGGTAAGTTGTATATATATATATATTGTCTTGTTGTGGATGGATAATTTCTGCTATTTTCCCTAATGAACCGACTCCTGTTAATTAAAATATAACTATTTCAAATGTCGCCCAATAGTGAGGCATAACATAAAAACATATTTTTTAACATATCTATTTTTAATTGGCTCCCAAACTTGTAAACTTTCATAAAAAATTTATGAAATAAACATAATTTATAAAATTAACATAAAAATTATACAAAACCTAACTTAAATTTCAATATATATATATATATATATATATATATATATATATATATATATATATATATATATATATATATATATATATATATATATATATATATATATATATATATATATATATATATATATATATATATATATATATATATATATATATATATATATATATATATATATATATATATATATATATATATATATATATATATATATATATATATATATATATATATATATATATATATATATATATATATATATGGGGAGATCCAGCGGTTTCCCCACAAACTTATGGTGCCGCGGGTTTTTGGATTTGGCTGTAACTTTGAGGACAGATTATAGTCATAAAAAACTATGATTCACCGAGTTTTAGCCTGTCAGAGTGGCAGGAATCGGAGATATAATTTTTTCAAAATTAAAACATTAATAAAAAATAGGATTTTTCCTCTATTTTCAAGATGCGATATCTCGCCGGTATCTGCTCTAATCGGGATTTACCCGGGCTCATTTTTTAGCATTTTTAGTCTACTTGATGGATATTGCTGCCCTCTTGCTTAAAATTTAATTAAGCGTCTGGAATTTAAAATTTTCGGAAACATGTTTTTCTTTAACAAACGGCTTTTTTTCATTTTTTTCGATGCTCTTCAAATCAAGTATCGGCGCTCAAACCACTGCCTCCCCCGACCAAGTTGACCTTTCAATGCTATAAAATTGATATATTAGGCCCGCGAGCCCTCTCCCGTTGTACACACATTCCTACGCCATTTTAAAGATCGCCTTAAAAATAAAAAACAATAAAATCGAGGGTACAAAAAACCTCAAAACTTTTTTCTCTCCGAATCAAAATGCTTCAAAATTCAGCACGAATCGGCTTTTTATATGTAGAACATACCTTGCAAATACCGAGCTTGGCAAAGACTCCGTAACGGAGATACACGCATAGGAAAATCGACGATTTTTTCTATATTCTGCATATATAATATGTACGGACTAAATCCATTAGCTTGACCGCTCACGGAGTCCTGTCTGTGACAATTCCTAATAATCCATATTTTGATCGATAAACCTCTGTAAGATTATCAACTAAAGGTGCCGAGAAAAGCTGAGGATGCGCGAGTTTACGTATCTTGATTATTATTCATACAATATAAAAAAGTGTCGCGATCCTTACGATAAAAACGCCCACCCGATCCGCGCTGATTTAAGGATACTCGATTTACGATGTCGAGATTTTCTCTGTTTGACTACCAAAAAATTGATCCCGGGGGAGAAAGTTTGCAAATCGTGTCAGCAATCAATGACATCAATGACAGCAATCAATGACATAAAGAAAATGAAATCTGCTGATCTTCCCCCCAGCGAACCTCAAATAGAAGATGACGGCTGTTATAACCTCCGACAACGTAATACCGAATTCAAACGATTGCTCGTGAGCACTCAGATGATTTGGAATCTTGCTCGACGTTGGAGCATACCAGTTCGGGTTGTTCTTTGGCAACCTTTAGCCAAGAGAATGAGCAAATAGAGGGTGCTCCATCCATTGTCGAGGTAACTCCCAGGAATTTAAAAAAAATTCCGATCCATCGACGCCCGGCAGAGATTGACGCCCTGATTCTGGAAGTATGTTCGAAGTTCTCGGCAAAACTATCTGCACTACATGTACCAGACTCCCATGCAATACATGGGACGTCAATGAGAAAGGTTTCAGAATTTAGAAAAGTGATACCGAGTTTTTCTTACTTTGCATCATTGCAAAGAATGCATTCATGCAGGAGATCCTGGCAGCCGCACAATCTGCGTGTGCGAACAGCATCAGAACGTGAAACTGAAACTGTACAGCATCTCAAAACGGATTCAATATAGAGACATGATGGAAGCGTCTGATTGTTCGGTGGACGAAGCTGATTGTATGGTTCATAAATGTTTCTCAAAAATCGATTTGATGCTGTAACGACTCTTCCAGGGACAAGAAAAAATCATTGTTTTATCCCTATAAGCAAAAATTCATTCGCCATGAAAATGACATATTTTTGCGAAGAACAAACGATAAGCGAAATGAATGTTTAATTTCTCTTGAAAATGTTCCGATAGAAAAAAATGAATAAAATAGAACAGTTGCCTAATTACAGACTCGTTTCTAAAAATTTTCACCCTGAACTCTCCCCATTTACAGTTGCACAATGAGAAATTCCTCCATGATCAACTTGTATGAGTTTTTCTACAGAGCAGGAATATGCAGAATATAGACAAAATCGTCGATTTTCCTATGCGTGTATCTCCGTTACGGAGTGTGTGCCAAGCTCGGTATTTGGAGGGTATATTCTACATATAAGAAGCCGAATCGTGCTCAATTTTGAGGTTTGGAGAGAAAAAAGTTATGAGGTTTTTCGTCCCCTCGATTTTATTGTTTTTTAATTTTAAGACGATCTTTCAAATGGCGTAGGAATGTGTGTACAACGAGAGAGGGCTCGCGGGCATAATATATCAAATTTATAGCATTGAAAGGTCAACTTGGCCGGGGGAGGAAGTGGTTTGAGCGCCGGTACGTGATTGACGAACATCGAAAAAAATGAAAAAAAAAACGTTTATTAAGGAAAAACATGTTTCCGCAAATTTAAAATTCCAGACACTTAATTAAATTTTAAGTAAGCGGGCGGCAATATCCATCAAGAGACTAAAAATGCTAAAAAATGAGTCCGGGTAGATCCCGAATCGAGCAGATACCGACGAGACCCCGCATCTTGAATATAGAGGAAAAATCCTTTTTTTATAAATTTTGTTCAAAAAATGTTCAAAAAATTATATCTCCGATTCCTGGCACTCTGACAGGCTAAAACTCGGTGAATCATCGTTTTTTTATGACTAAAATCTGTCCTCGAAGTTACAGCCAAATCCACGAACCCGCGGCACCATAAGTTTGTGGAAACCGCTGGATCTCGCCATATATATATATATATATATATATATATATATATATATATATATATATATATATATATATATATATATATATATATATATATATATATATATATATATATATATATATATATATATATATAGGCTATAGTGATTGGCACCTCTAAAGAATTTGTGCGTATTTTAATATTTCCCTAAGCCTGGTGTTATTTCAAACAAACTTATTTCATTTCCTGAGGTTCGGTGCAGGTCAGACTAAATTTTCATGTTATACGGTTGGTAGATGCTAGTTTTATAGATGACAGAGCAGTAGTGTGTTTGTGTCTGCCACAAAGATCAAGATTTTTGCTGCAAAGTGTTAAGCACGTGTTACTAAATGGCTAGTTTAGAACATTTATGAACCATAGGTAACAGTAAGGTAAGTTGCATGTTATTTTAGAGTAGTAAAATAAACTAACTAACAATAATAACTTGTGAATATTTGGCGGGAAATATGTAAATTTGCTATGCCAATGACTGCGTTCTCATCTAGATGAAAAACAGTCATTGGCACCCTTATGCCAATGACTGTGGCAATAGTATTTTAGAGCAAAACAGTGATTGGCATAGTATAAGAATAAGATTTTCCTATCAAATAAAAATTATTTAGATAGGTATTTAGCACTTTAATTAAAAACAATGGGTGCCATACAATACAATAAAAATCTTATGATAATTCGTTTTCACAAATAATTACGCTTATAAATTTTTCTCGTGTTTTTAGACACTAATTTAATCTTAAATTAATACCACAGCAAATAATAATACTTGCCATCCCCTCCCTGCTAGACAGTGTAGACACTGTCTAGCAGTGTAGACACTGTAGACAGTGTAGACACTGCAGACAGTGTAGACACTGTAGACAGTGTAGACACATATACCTAATATATATATTTTTTTCTCTATATTACAGATTTATTACACCTACCATGCCCAAAGTCAGAAAAGGTAGCAAATATCAAAGAAGGTATGACGAAGGTAATATACAGGAAGCTTTAAAAGCAGTGGAAGCAGGTATGTCGAAAAGAGAAGCTAGTTTAACATTTGGCGTATTGTTCCACTATCCAGTTCAGATTGAGTGACAGTTTCACAAAAACGCAATGGACCGAAAACGGTGTTAACGTCCCAAGAAGAAGAAACTCAAGAAGAAATGGATCGAAAGAAGTTCACAAAAAGGATTTCCTCGACGAAGAAATGATGTACAACTGGCTGTCAAAACTTTTTTAGATGCTCATCCCAGAGAAAACCCGTTTAATGATAACTATCCGGGAAAAGGTTGGTACAATGCATTCTTGAGGCGTCATAAACAGCTTACCATGCGTACTTCAGAGGCAGTGACTGCAGCGAGTGCCACGGTTAGTGAAGACGACATTAGAGGGTGGTTTCAGAAAATTGAATCTTACCTTAAAGAAAAGAACCTGTACCATATTTTAGAAGATGATGAACGAGTTTTCAATGGTGATGAGACAAATTTTCAACTTTGCCCGCATAGTCAGAAAGTATTAGCGGTTCGTGGAGCCAAGAATGTGTACGAGGTAGACCAAGCACCTGTTAAAACTACTCTAACCGTTATGTTTTTGTTTTCCTCATCAGGAAAGACAGTCTCACCAATGATAATTTATCCTTACAAACGACTACCGGACGATATCATCCAATCATCACCAGATCCTCACTGGGGTTTTGGGAAAAGTGATAATGGATGGATGAAGGCAGAAGTATTTTACGAATACATCTCGAATGTATTCGACAGACATATCGCAAAAAATAACATCCAGAAACCGGTAATACTGTTTGTTGATGGGCAAAAAACCCATTTAACATACAACTTAAGCCTTCTTTGTACTAAACTCCAAATCATTTTAATTGCGTTATATCCAAACGCCACACGAATCCTACAGCCGGCTGATGCTGCATTCAGAATTAAATCTGAGTGGAAAAAGTGTGTTGCAAACTGGAATAGAGAAAACCCCAAAGAACAATTGACCATGAGAAAATTTGCTGGTGTTCTCTATAAAGTTATACAGACGATAAAACCACAAACTTTGGAAATCCACGAAATGGATTTAGGACATGTGGTTTATTTTTTAACTTAACTTTAACCCAAATGTTTTGGACTATTCAAAATGTCTTGGAAGGGGAAAGAAAGAAACAAAAACTGATTTAAACCCCAGTGATGATGCAACAATAACGTATGTAAAATTTAAAGAAATAGTTAGACCAGAAAATATTCTAGAAATAGAGGCTAAAGATGATGATGACAAACAATACTTAAATATATTAAAGAATCTGCAGATGGAATTCAAAAAAAATATTAATATTGAAAAAAAACCCTCGAATGAATTTGCTAATGAGAAGCAGGTGCAAGAAAATGATCAACCTAGACAACAAGAGAAAATCGATAAACATATAGTAGAAGACGTCCCATTTAAGACGTTATGGGATGAAACAAGCAGCTGTCAGCTGGCCAGAAATCTCTTGAGATATCCCAGCGAAGAGACGGCGAGGAACTATCTGGCAATGTCCAGGGGTAAACTGCGATTTGTTACAGGAATCCTAACCGGACACTGCCGGGTAAGGAAACACCTCTATAACATGAGACAAAGTGACACACCCACCTGCAGAGGATGTGAACAAGAAGATGAAACGATCGAGCATGTACTTTGCGAATGTCCTGCCGTGTCATCGACCAGAGAATTCATATTGGGGGAACGTTGGCCTTCTATGGCCAATTTGAGGGAAATGCCCCTGGGCAACATCATCACCTTTTGTACAACATTGGGCTGGTCGATGACCTAGGGAGACATTTCCCTCACGGAAGAAGCACAAGGGGCCCAATGGGGCCTAAGTGCAGCGGATCTCGATCCGCACTCCGGACATATTCCAGATATAGTAGAAATTTTACCTGGTCATCTGGTAGTGAAGCTCAAAATGGATATGAATATGAAATTAGACATGAAGTAATCAACAACAACCAATCACTGAAAGACAAAATTGAAAAAAGAAATCCAGATGCAATTATAGTAGACAAAAATGGATTTTGCTTAGATAGTGCAAAACAGGACGCAGAAAAAACAAGTCCTTTGCAGAATGAAGTAAGCTTGGAAGTAGGATTAATGGATGTGGACTTTATGTTCGTCATTACATCTTCTGTTTGGCAAGGAATGAAAGAAACCCAAAATCGTGCCAAAGAAGAACTACAGAAGAAGAAAGAGGATAGAAGGATTTCACTGTTGGAGAAGAAAAAGGAAAAAGAAAACAAAACCATAGAAAAACAGAAAAAACGAAGTAACACGAAAGAAAATGCAAAAAAAAACAACAATAGTAAAACCTGTTGTAAAACCTACAATAGTAAAACCTGTTAAACAACCCACGTCTACCCCAACTCAAAGTCATGTGCGATTCCTTTTCAAAGAAGATATTGACACTGAAATTACAGAAAATAAAGATTTCAAACACAACGAAATAGTAAAAAAAAGCATTGTGTTACATTTGTGCCAAAAATATTAATGAAATCAATGAAGGAATCAAATGCACACATTGCATAAGAACATTCCATCCAAAATGCGTGAGAAAACATAACAATATTCCCCCCGAAGCTATCTCCTTTACATGTAAAAGTTGTACCAAATGACGTTCTAAGTTAACATTATTAAATAAATATGTAAAACAGGTATATTTATTAAACATAATAAATTAAATATGCGAAACTATTTATTTGTTTTTTACATAATTTCTATTAATAAGCTGTTAATTGCTAAGTGCTATAATTATAATTTTCACGCATGTTGTGCATTTTTTCTACGATCGTGCCAAAAGTTAATAATTTTAACACTGTTTATAGTGCAAAAAGTAAAGCTTTTGGCACTATATGTAAATGGTGTAAAAAATAATAACATTTTGCATTATCATAGAAAAAATATTGTTAGGACTTTATTGTTTGTTAAACAACGTTTTTTGCTAATTATTTTCCATAATTAATTTGTGATAATACAATAATAATTAATATCATACCCACTTACCTACCTACTTACCTTTAATATTATGGAGAAAGTTTTATGCCAATCACTGTAGTCGCTGGTGCTAATAATTGAGACTGAACCTGCCAATCATTAAATTTTAGACATGACAGCTGAAATTTGTCAGCTAGAAAATTAAATGTTAAAAACTTAAACAAAATTTCAGATATACAATCGGCTAGACATGACTGACACTCTAAAACTTATCTTACATAATATCTATATCATATTTGTATATTTTTTATGAAAATTCAAACTCAGAGTAGTATCTTAGCATGCCAATGACTGTATCCTTTACCCTACCTAGGTTCCTGTATACATTTTGAGAAGGAAATTATTGCTCTGAAGTCGAAAATACTTCAATAAAAATCAACTTCAATTAAACTGCTTAATTTCTGTTTAATTTATATATTAATATTCATATGATACTTATCGAAACTGATGGGTTCAGTTAATATTACGTAAACGAATTTTTCAGCAAAATATCAATATACTTTATCTAATACTATGTGAGATATTGCCTCAAATTATTATTATCAACGTTCCGTGCCTCTTATCTTATCATAACACCTCACATGTAGTAGAGCCTCCAACGACGCAAAATTTAAGGGATAACGACTCTAGAGCCGAGAGAAAATCGCTGAAGGCTCCTAAGCTCTTCGACGGGGAAAGCACACGTTAAATGGCACCTTTCTGAGGAAGTATTTGATATATGCCGTCCATTCATTTCGGGGTGCATAAATAAAATAAACCAGTAACAATTCTTAGGAATGTGTGGCGTGCAGTCCTTAGTTTCCCCCGGTTTTCACGGGGACGAGACAGCATAGAGGAGCGGGAGATAAGCGGAAAGTTGGCCGATAAGCGGAAAGTTGCGGGAAAACAAGCCGACTTTTTCTATCTGGAAGTGTGTAAATCTTTTGCCGTCGAGTTTATTTAGATACGGGGGATCGCGAACAACAGGACAGCCTGAAATTAAAAACCATCAACGAACAAAAGGAGAATGATCCATACGTGAAGTTAATTAAATTAACCATTCATGTCGGATACTATCTCTTTGTTTTTTATGCAAAACCGGATATCCCCAGATTTGCCTGATAACATATACACATATCTCACAATGGTAATTAAAGTAATAAATAAATCTGCAGAATATATTTTTTATTTAAATCTGTCTCGTCTAATATGTCAACTCTCGCCACATAAATCTACTATAACTGTTAGATTTTTTATAATGGTTACATATCACATGTAACTCCATCATATCTTTATTTCTGATGCGGCTAGCCTTTGGGAAAAAATACCAACAAGTAAATCAGCCGCTGGAAAATATGTAATTTTTTATGTTATATCGTATTTTGCTCATATCTCATAAAATAAAGTGATGAAGGAAGGTTAAACTGGCTGTTCTTAAAATAAGGATAACTCTGGTTTGGGTTAACGCAATTAAACAAACTGGGGCTCGTTTAAATAATCTTCTTCCTTAATAATCTGCAATATTAAGTTTGTCTCAACAGATTTTGCCGTGGCAGATAGAGGAAGCTGTTTGACATCGTAACTCTTACTGCGCGTTTGTATAAAAAATAATAAATTGCAGACTATATCTCTTTTTAATTATGTAAATAGAGCACAACATTTCCAAAAAGTCAGCGAAAACCGCAATTTCCTATCTTCTCTCTAACGGGACATTTTAAGAGAAACAAAAACAAAGATGTGCTGCCGCCTAGGCCTATTATAATAGTCTAATTAAAAATGATACTTAGGAGGCTACGAAAAACAAAGCGGCACCTATTCGTCAAAATATTAAAACGTTTTATTTTTATGTCAATGTCATTCAGTTGCTATCTATCCAAATTGTTTGTATTAAGTTTATATTGTTCGGGTTTTGTGTGTAACAAATTGTCTTTTGGGTTTATTTATACACGGAGCACGCAGAATGCGTGGTGGTCGCGTGGGACTACATTATAAGACTCTTTTACGCTTTGTTTTCCATAACCAGGGAAGGTTTGCTCGAAAAACAAATGGAGGCACAAAACAGTTATGACGGTTTGGAGCAATAGGTACACTGTGGCGCAAGTGGCGCCTTCTACCAGTTACTGGTAATCTATTAGCAGGTTTAAATTTCTCGACTCAAGAAACCCCCATGCTAAATTTCGTGTCTATATTAAAATATGTTAGTTAAGAATAAAAATTGGAAAAAAATTGCTTTGACACCCTCCTGTATCTCGATTAGTATCAACTTTTGGTATAAGGTAAATTTACCTACATCACATTATTTTTATCAGACAAAGCCCTTCTTGCTCTCTGTATCATTACTTATGGCCCACAATTAATATACATACAATATAGGTACATAGTTTATTATTATTATACGTAATATACAATATACATAGGGTTTCATGAGTAAAACAGAATATGTTTCAAAAGAAACTGTTATAACTGTAAATAATTATTAAGGGATATATTGGAAAGAATATGACAATTTTTTTTATTAACATTGATTTTAGTGTTTTGTTACATAAAACATATTTTTCATTAATTTCTTCTACATACTTTTCTAATTTTAAAATTATCGCCTCCCGCAAAATGATCCTATGTTTACCTCTCTTTATAAACTCGTATTTATCCGAAATAAGCTCATTAAATATTTGATAGACTTGAATATAAACTTCAAACAATAATTCCGATGGTTGTTTTAAAGCGCCTCTTGTTAAATTTTTTAGATATTCGCTAACCTTTTCAGAAGAGTTGGTAAAAATCTGAATTTGTAGTAATATATATTAAACAATTTTCAAAACCATTAACAAACTTAGTAACAGAATGTGCACAATATACGGAAATATAAGATAGTGATGATAATACTGAAGAATTAAGTTTAACTGTCAGGCAAATTATGAATTATTTCTGAGAAAAAATCAATAAATATTTTCAGATATGTCAAACGAAAAACCATATTTTTCGACTTTGTCATTAAATGAAAACTCTTTTAAGGAAAATGTACCAAACTTGGCCGACTTTACTCAAAGAAGACGTAAAATTTTTCTTCTGATTCAAGGACTTGTGTCACGGAAATATGAAAATGTGATCCGCTTAGTTGCTCATATTTTCCTTCAAGTTCCTCCAATTTGTCAGTTTGGAACTTTCCTAATAACAGAAATTCCACTTGAAAGGATTTAATTTCGTATGATTCAAACAAGTACTGAACAAGATTAATTGATGTTTTTGTAGTATGCTTTAAAGAAAAAAACGTATCAGCAGTTAATTTACTAGTGTGGCCGTTTCTTAAACCTGCAAATTGTAACTCTTCCCATGATCAAAGAAAATCATAAAATTTTAATAAAAACTGAATATTTTTATCATTGAATTTTCGTGTTTTGTCCTTAAAAGGATCATTTTGGTGATACATTTTTTTTTACTATTTTCCACCAACGTGGAATGGTTTTTAAAAATTCATCTGTACCCAAATTATTAATTTCATTACATTGATTTAGAGCGGCAATATTTTTTTCTTCAAATAACCTGACAGCAAGCTGTACATTTTGTCGTTCGAGTGAGGATGGATTTCAAACTTTTTTTGAGAGAGCTTTTAAAAATAATTGGATATTATTTTGTTTGCACTTTTTTCTAGAAAATAGCCAATATCTATATGGCATTTTATTGCAAATGACACCTACATTAAGTAGTGAAGTATATTTTTAACTAACACGTTTTTAAAACACAAGAAACATACTTTTAAAATGTAAACAGAACATTTAAAATTTAAACAGAAACACTTCCACTACCGGCATCGGCCATTTTGACAGATAAGTCACGCCCACACAACAAAGCAAACCACCTTCCGATGTCTATTTTACTGATTTTACGAATTGTCACCAAAAACTAAGCACATTTGAGAAGTCTTACACATTCAATTATTATTTTAACTTTATTAAAACTTTGAAATAGAGCTTTTTACTAAGGAAAAACTGCGAAAAACTTACAACGTTTTACGAGAATAATCAACAATCACTACAAGCAGCGGACGACGCCTTAACTAACTACTCTGTTATATGCAGGATTCATGAAATTAACGTCCGACCTTACATCCTACCATATCGAAATACGTAGGGAATGATTTGGGAATCCCGTGGTACAGTACTTCATAGATGACTTGATGTAAAATAGTGTAAAATCATAATTATAATAATTATATTTTTTTTATTTTCGATATTCTCGTTATATATATTTTTACAATGTTTTCTCTTAAAAAAATTAGTAAATCCAATTTAGTAAAATTAGTAAATCAAATTAGTGAATCTGATTATTTGTTTTGTCTCACATTTAATTTGTAATACATATAATAATCTATATCACGTTACTATTATGTACCCTAAGAATTAAATAAGTGTAGTCGCACTTGGATAGTTATTGCAATTATTACAAAATTATATTAGAGTAAGTGGAGAGTATTGATGAAACTTTGGTACTTTTGGTTAGAAATCCAACGCTTTGGCTAAATGAAAGAATTTCGAAACAATAAAGTTTGTTATAATTCAATTCATTATTTTTCACCGTTGACTTCACTTGATATAGAGATACGTAAAATTATCATTGCACCATCTCCATAAATTTATTAAACAATTAAAAATAACTAGATTTGATATTGGATGAGCAATTTAGAAAACACGTTTTATAATAATTTTTAACGAGGTACGCAACAAATCATTTTCGTATGTCATGCAGAAACAAACATCAGACACAAGTATTTGTGCCCGATATATTTTTAGTATTATAGTCACGATGTTTTAATTAAATTATAAACAGTACAAATAGTAAAGTTCAGAAATTTTGGAAAGAAAATTTCCTGCTCTAATACAATAAATATTTTCATATGATCAGAAAAGAATTAGATGTTATAGAGTAGTACAATGAAAATTTTATTGAGCTAATCACAGCTACTTAATTTGAATGTTAACATGTACAATTGTAGGCATATATGTATTTATTGTAACTTTCTTATAATTACTTTTCCAACTAAGCAATTATTCCCGCCTACTGTGTTCGTTTTAATCAAATATCTAGCGTGCGGAATAACCCTGTGGTTTATCCAATACTGTTTCCTTCAGACTGATTATCCTTCAACTCTGGAGTCGGATAAATACTTATCTCCGAAGATCTTCCACACCCACTCCACTCTTGAGGCGCAATAAGCAAGCACTACTAGATGAAATTTTCAATTAGAAAACCTAATACCAGTTAGTTTTTTTGGTATTATCTAGATAGGAGGGAGGCAACGGAAAGTCAATAAATAAGCTAGTGATAAATTATAAAATGTGCAACATTCTATAGGATATTCTTTGTGGATTCAGGTAGGTATTCAATGTAAAAAACAAAGTATGAGGCATTTGTCGGCGATTATTAATCTACTCCACACGTGTCCGCTAATATACTTGTTTTATATTTATAATTTTTTCCTCCATTCACTTTTAGAATTTTTCAAACTAAACAAATTATTATTTTTGTATATTTACTACAAACATTTTTTACGTGAACTTCCACATTAAAATTCATTAAAATTGTCTATTTCGGAGAATAAGTAGGTGATTTCTTTGGATGTGCCTTTAAATATTGAAGAATTATTTATGTGCTCACTTAGAGTTGAATCTACTTCAGCCCAAAAATTTATAATTCCACGAAACATCTCCAGGTTCTCCGAAATATCGCTCTCAACATGTCCCGAGCCAATTCAAAAGCTCCGCAAAATGTATGGGCAAATGGGTGCTTTATTTTTACACAAATAGTCGTTTTTATATTTGTTTACAAAAGTCAAACAAGAAACAATAATGGAAAACATGGCAGCTACACACAAAATTCCCTATTTTTGTCAGAAGACGCAACTTGGGTAATGTGTTACACACTTCCTAGGTATCACACAATTCCTAATTTTCGTTACTGTTAACACAAATCATGTAACAAAATTCCGTGTTTGTGTGTCGCGTGCGTTTGTATTTGTGAATCATCTTTAGACGCAGCACTTACACTTCCAAACGAACACGAATTTAAATGCTTTATTTTGCGGTAGTATGTTGAGGTTGTTCTAAAATTACGAACACGTTTACTAGACGACGACATATTCGATATATTATAATAACGACACGTGCACAAAGAAAATCACACCTAAAAAATTTATCCTATGTGTAAGACACGATGTGTTGATACAGGAAAATAATGGTGAAACTGTTCATAAATGTAAATGAATTTGTGACACATGCTTATGCCTTTCTTTTCTCAAAAACACCATATCTACAATGTCACACCACACGTTCCTAAATTACGTACTTGTGTCTTTGATCGTCACAGACACATTTCGGGAATTTGTTTAACACAATTCCTACTTCATGTTACTTCTCCATTTTTAATATGTAACAATGCCTTGTGTGTGAATTCAATTCCTACATCATGTAAAAGATCACACAATGCCTTTTTAGGGCCACATTGTGACGTCACTCAATATTTTGTGTGGTTTTTGACGCAAAATAAAGGAAATGTGACTTAACAACGACCGACGTCGCCAACGACACATTTCCCTTTTAGGAATAAAATGCTCACTGGGTAGGTTATAAATACAACGATATAAGTTAGGCGTTTTATTGGGATTTACGAAAACTGGAAACGCTCTCTGGTTTATTACATAAGTAGGTACCTATTGTTCATTGACTTCATTTTTATGTAGGTACTTACCATCCTAGATCACAAATTAATAATTTACATCAGTGGGCAAAATTAAAAATTTTATAGACTGTTTATAAAATTATAACCGTGTACCTACCTAACCACGAATGAAATGAAAATTTACAATGACTGTAAAATACCTCAAGGTCAGTTTCTAATTTTGATTGGCTGTATAAAGTGTGTGTATTGGAAATCGCTTTGCGATGAGAAGCTGGTAGGTAGGTATGTATTGCATTTGTAATGATTTTTAAAAATGTGTTGTATTTAGTCTCGGTTTAGTTATGTAGGTACCTATTAACAAACAAGCTCTGATCTTTGTCAAAGCATTGAGTCAAAGTAAATCGGCGTTGAGTGTTGACGATTTGGTAGGCTGTTTTGTATATATTATTTTTGTTTCTTGTGGGAAATATGGCTACTAGCGAGCCACCCACTAAAAAATGGTAACACGCTGAAAGCAATACTTCATGAGTAGTGGGGAAACTTGCATACATTATCAGGTGTGGTGTTGAAAATATGCATATAAAAACCTTCTACTTTCACCCCCCTAAGAAAAAAAAATGCCTACGCCAGTGGAAAAAAATGTATACGTCAGGGTTGCCGGTCGTTGAACTACACATACATATTAGAAGCCGTATATATTGTGTAACTTGCATCCATTTGCCGAATGAGCGCTAGCGAGAAATCTCCTCGTAACATAAAATAGTACTTTTCCCAACTGATTACATAAATAGCTATTAAGCTATTTCTTTACAACTACCAAGTTCATAAGTAAATCGGAAATATGAATGAACTTATGCATAATATAAAATATTGAGCTGGTTTCGATTTCGATATACGTTTATACTGTACCCAAAATTAAGGGCATTTAATGTAGCAAAATGTATTGCCATTAGTAAAAAAAATTTAAATGAATTGTTCAGGTATTTGAAGATTGTATGTCGTAGAGAGGGACGGGTTAGTAAATGATAAATACGTACAGACGAACAGTCAGATTTGGCCTATTATTTTTATATAAACGACGACCTGAAAGTCTGAAAACTCATTTTTTGTGCTGTAGAATTTTCCCATTGCGCTTTACAGAAAAGTTGTAGGTATTAAAAATATCTTTAATTTAATTTTTGTGTTAAAATCGATAAATAAATAATCGAGGCAATGTCGAAAAGCCTCTTTTTTACACACTATTTAATAACTTTTGCAATAATGGCCGCAACTGTCATATAACACCTTGATGACGAGCTCATTATGGGTCATTATTAGTGTGCAAAAATTTAGGTAGATCTGTTCGATAGTTTATGAAAAATTGTATTTGTTTATCCTAGACAGCGTTAATTTAAACAATCGTCATAAAGATAGTAATGGATCTAGAGATGTTTAAAAATGTTGTTAAAAAGTCCGGTTAAAAGGTGGGTATTTTCTGCTTAAAAAACAAGTATAACTTAGTTATTAATTTCCTATCCCTCCGGAACAGTATTGTTCCCCTCAACCCCGCCTCTCATACCGTGGCACAAATTTCAAATAATTTGTGCCACGGTGTGAACTTCAAGAGGTTGAAATAAATAATTCTAGACAGCAAAATTTAACCGACACTTGTTTAATTTTTTTGATTTTTTTAGTTTTTAAGTTAGCCCCCTCTACCCCGCCTCTGATACGATGGCGCATATGATTTGAACATACTAGGCAGCTTCAAGAGGTTGAATTGAGTAATTCTAGACAGCAAAATTTAACCGACACGACTTGTTTAATTTCTTTGTGATTTTTTTTAAGTTTTAACATAGTCCCCTCTACCCCGCCTCTGATACCGTGGCACAACTAATTGGAACATACTAGACAGCTTCAAGAGGTGAGATTAAGTAATTCTACACAGCAAAATTTACCCGACACGACTTGTTTAATATTTTGTGATTTCTTTTAGCTTTTAAGTTAGCCCCCTCTACCCCGTCTCTGATACGGTGGCACTAATGATTTGAACATACTAGGCAGCTTCAAGAGGTTAAATTAAGTAATTATAGAAAGCAAAATTTAACCGACACGACTTGTTTAATTTTTTGTGATTTTTTTATATTTTAACATAGTCCCCTTTACCCCGCCTCTGATACGATGATACTACTCCACTGCTACGGACCTACAAATAAGTTGGACCTATGAAAGAGCTTAAGCATGTCTTGTGTGTGTTCTATAGCGAAAAAAATCCCCGACAAGTTCAATTAGATTTTTTATGAATGTTTTAAGTTTTTTTTTTAGTTTTTGGTATACTACGCCACTGTTACGGACCTACAAATTATTTGGCCCTATGAAACAGCTTAAGTTTATGACTTGTGTGTGTTGTATAGCAAGAAAATAATATCTGTCATTATGTAGGTGCCTTAAGATTCATATAAATATTGCATATGCATGTTTCGGAACAAATTGAGATATGAGTCGGAAAACTTTACAACAAACAGCAAATAATTTGTAAATGTGATCTATATTTCGTCGGTCTGGAACAGAAGTATCTTAAGTCCGAAACATATGTTTTACAGAATAAGCCTGCAAAGTTTAGATTTAATTGTGCATAAGACATGGCCCGAATTGTATAAATTCTAAGCACGTTAATTTGAAACTGTGGGGAATCTTGTGACGTCTAAAAGTAGAAATTCAAAATAAAATGGTGATTTAGTAAAAATGTTGGACATAAGATATTATTGCACAAAAAATATGAGGGCAGTATCATCTTAAAATGGACTAAAGATAGTTCTGCACTAAAAAAATCTGACCTACAGTATATTTTGCATTGACCCGAATGAGTTTTGTATTCAAATATTTTCACGAGGAATGAATAAATCTAGTCTAAAAAAGACAACTATGTATTATAACAGATTATAATTATAACAAGTATGTATTATAACAAACTATGTTTATTAGAAAAGTAACTACAATTTGGAAAATAATATGTGGATATTAAAAAGATGGATTTTTATCTACATCCTTATAAAACAAAACACTTTATAATATAACACAAGTATTAGGGCTAGTTATATTAATGAGAAACAAAAAACATATATTAGAAAAGGCTAAAGACTACAAAAATATGACGTATATTAAATAAATAGAAAATACCACATAACACATAATTTAATCTTCTTCGTTTTGTTCTCGTTGGTTATTGTGTTTCAACGACAGGAAAAAATTATGATATTGTGATGGAATCGCCAATTCCTTGCAGCTTTTCTGAAGGTGATTAAATTTTTTTGTATTAATAGGCACTGTGTCTGTATACGTAGGCTGCATTTTGTAGATATGAATAGAATGTAGTTTTTTTCTGGTATGAGAGGCAATATTTATTTCTTTATAATCATTTTCGTAGTGGTTGTATTTAATGTTAACAGTATCTGGTCTATCTGACATTACTCCAGTTAACTTTCTCACCTGTTGTTGTAAATTGCAAGTTATTAAAACAACTTTCTTTAAACTTTGTAATATTAAGGAAGCTATCAGTTTCTTTAACAACATATGGCTTCTTTTTACAAGCTGTCCTTGCAATTGTATACCATTGTGCGGGAGTAAAAACATCTACATTTCGGCTTGCCTTCTCTATATTACTGTGAACAGAATCGCCCTCGTTTTGGGTGTGCCCCTTTTCGAGAAAGTAGTGTGTGATTTTTATTGAAAATGATACTGCGCAATATAAATACATAGCAATAATATTTATATTACGGTTCTGTCCACCGCAATTGTCCGAGAAAAATGAAAACTCATTTTTTCCTTGATGTTCAACGGCTTCCTTGACAAAACGTAATACACAAGTGGCAATTTCTGTTGAACCTCTTCCACCTAAAGCTTCGTACCACATATAGCAATATCCTTGATTTTCCCCTAAACTGTAAAACGTTAGGTTGTAGGTCGATAACTTACTTCTGTAGTATTGTTCAGAAACTTCACATTTTGGTGTCTGCAAAACTTGTTCTAAGTCGAACACTGTGGCACAAATTTTTTTCTCTTTCCCGGCTCTCTTCTTGTCACTTTCTTTTTGGTTCCTACTCAAATTTTTATTTCTTTTATGGTTTTCCATTTTCTAACTCCATCACTGCTTTCTGGTCTGCAGTGGAATTGTTATATTTTACACAAAAACCGCACAAGTCTTTCTTGGGTTTGAAAAAGTGTAAATTAAATTTCGTGTTGAATATGTACCGATACATAGATTCTTTTGCTATATTAGTGATACTTTTCTCAGAGCAATATTCTGTATATAAAGAATACATCTTAGCTATATTCAAGTTTGATGGCAAGTATTCGCGTTGAGTATTTTTTCGGCAGTAATTTAATACTACTGTATTATATTTATTAATATGATTCACTACACTTTGAATAGTTGTATTCTGTAGTCGGGACGTTGTCTTCGTGCCAAGTAGATCTTTTTCCACACATCCTGTTTGACATTTTTTGAAAGCAGTTTTAACGGTTTGCTCGGATATACCCAAAGTGTCTAGGAAAAATTTTCTGCACACGCTTGTATGTATATTTTGGACGTCAATTAAAGAATATGAGAGCGTATATTTCCTTTTAGATACACTTTGTGCCAAATTTGGCTGATCAGTTATTTCATCAAGAACTCGATCGTTTGCGGTTGAATCGCCCCTTAACCTTTCCCTTTTATTGTTTGTTCTTTTCACGCTTCTTATTATAAAATCCCTCTGCCTATTGATGTCTCCCAGATCCCAATATGCTTTAAAAATATTATCTCTTTGTTTTAGGTTAATTTTTTCTATGCATTTCTTCATACAGTTATTAAAACCTTGTTTAAGTTTTCTTTCAGCAATTTCTTCACCTTTCCAGCTTGTATATGCTTGACCAGTATTTCTTTTTGCTTTGATGACATTCCGCTTCCATTTTCCACTATTTTTAGCTCTTTTCCTAGTGACTATCTCTACAGAAAAAAGTATTTAATTGGAGGAATATAATATTACATAATATTTTTTAAACTTGCCTTTCTCTTTGGTGTTGATTTCATTAAATTTTTCCGGTTCTAAATTTTCCATATTCACTGTCTCATTTTCTTCTCGTTCAGTGTCCGAAATAGATTTGTTTAGCTCAATAATATTATCCGCAAGTTCTTGTTCAAAATTGTAATCAGGATCATTAACGGAGTCATCACTATCTTCAAATAATTCTGTATCAACAACTCTATTTTGATCAGAAGGTTCGTCATCAATATCCTCATACAATTCTGCATCAACAACGTTATTTTGATCAAAAGGTTCATGTTCAGTGGTATTGGGTGCAACGTCATTACCATTTATAAAAAACACCGTATTGTCGGCGATTATTTGAGAAATATCAATATTTTCCTCTGCCTCAATCATTTCCGTAATTATATTTCCATCTGTATTTACATTATCTAAATTAGATACTTCATTTGGGAAGTTCACGAAAGTTGATGCAGATGTCTTTAGTGCAGGAACTTCTTTTACAGATACCATGCCATCCTTATTATTCGAATCAACTTGTAATGATTTTATCGCCAATTCTACGAGTCTTTTACCACGATTCATTTTTTACTAATTACAACGATCTTACATCCATAACACAAGTCAGTCTAATGGTATAAGAATGATAAATAACAACTCAAGCCGCATGTTGCTGACTTTACGCATGTGCCGGGAGGATAATAAGCCAACCGTATGCATCCAGGAGTATCACGTGTGAAAACACCTATTCATGATTGGTTAAAGGAATGGACATAAGATACTTCTGATTTACTCTTTCTGATTTACTCATCTAGCAAATCACCTTTGATTCCGACGTGGACGAATTGGGGCGCAACGCCAATTCGTACAAGTCAGATAAATTGCGATTAGCCGAAGAATATCAGCAACCACTTTGAGTAAGTTCTCTTCTGTATTCTACGAGGTAACAGAACTCACTAAAACAAGACAAACTTAGACTCGTGTGGCCACGCACTTGGTGCAAGGTCACAAAAAAAAACCCAGCAAAAAAGCCAACCAAAACATCAACAATGTCGAGCCCGAAACAAAAAAAGAAACGGAAACGCATATCGAGACTGATAATCAGCGAACCCGATAAACAAAACATATCAATAATGGAACAAAACGCATCCGAATTAGCATTGACCGATAAATCATTAAACAGTAGCACGCATTCATTAAATTCAACCGCAAATAATTCACCGTTAGCGAAGTCATACAACGTAGAAGAAATGTACGCCGCGTACGCGAAAAATCTCATTAAAAATACGAATACAAATTCACCGCCCGTAGCAAACATAGATTCACCGGCGACAACTACCACCTCCGTGTATGGCACACCAACAGACTACCCGAATATAAATACCCCAAACCTGCCTACTACTATTGAAAATACATTAAACCTATCATTCCCACAAACAATATATAACACAAACACACCATTAACAATCATACATAATACACCGATATACACAAGCTCAAACACCATAGCTACATGCACTACAACTGACACCATTATAACAACAGCACAAATATATTCATCACCCATAGAAATTGAAACAATTCACACAATTACACCACAATCTATAAACTCCAATTCACCTAAAAATGACAAAGGAATAAACTCACAACCAGCCAACCCATTTGTGTCTGCGTATGAAAAACATAAACCGACCCAAATGGACAATATAGAAATGCTCGAACCCGACAAAGAAATCGAAACCAACATCAGACCTAAATCTGCAGAAATTAAACAACCAAAAAAGAAAGCAAAGAAAAGCTTCAAACCATTAAATACAGAAAACTTAGACGAAATTATAACAATAAATTCACAAAGTACCCCAAAAGACATAACTAGCTCACAGAAAGCAACAACCAAACAAAACAAACCACCACCTATACACATATATACGAACAATAGCTCAAATATCATTAAATATCTTAAAAATAAATATAATCCGGTACCAAAATTTAAGTTTAACAATTCAGCGCTAATTTGCATACCTGAAAACACACAGCATCACATTGAAATTACAAATAAATTAACCACCAACAACATAGAGTATTTCACACATAGTACAAAGAACATAAAGCCAATTAAAGTTGTAATAAAATACGTACCGATAGACATACCAAATGAGGACATAGAACAAGACCTAACAGACAAAGAACTACCCTTCATAAATATTGCACGTATCATGACACCTAGAGACGGACGCAAACAGGCATCGAACATTTGACTTCTCACAGTACCAGAACAAGCGGTTAACGACTACTATAAATTAGATAACATATGTGACCTGAGAGTAAAAGTGACTGAATATATTCGAAAAGACCTACCACAATGCCACAAATGTCAAAGGCTGGGGCACTCATCCTACTTCTGTAATCTCAATCCACGCTGCGTACGATGTGCGAAAAATCACTTAGGCAATGCATGCACTGCAGAAGGATGCACGTGTGCATTGTGTGGGGGTGGCCACCCGGCGAACTATCGGGGTTGCCCCACATATACACAAGCAAAAGCAAGGCAAACCACTAGAATCAACCCGGAAACAAGACAAAGACAAGCAGCTCCCCCAAGACGAACGACGACAACAACACAAAACAGACAGACAACCGTACTAGCCACCCCTAATATTAGAACCGAAGAACAGGCAGAACAATTAGTAAATGAAAATGCCAACAAATGGCAAAACTATAGACAATCCCAACAAAATTCTAAACCAAACACTGATAAACAACAAATAGAAAACAATGAACAGAGTAGCAACCCCCTCAGGGATATAAAAAAGAAAGCAAAGAAAAGCTTCAAACCATTAAATACAGAAAACTTAGACGAAATTATAACAATAAATTCACAAAGTACCCCAAAAGACATAACTAGCTCACAGAAAGCAACAACCAAACAAAACAAACCACCACCTATACACATATATACGAACAATAGCTCAAATATCATTAAATATCTTAAAAATAAATATAATCCGGTACCAAAATTTAAGTTTAACAATTCAGCGCTAATTTGCATACCTGAAAACACACAGCATCACATTGAAATTACAAATAAATTAACCACCAACAACATAGAGTATTTCACACATAGTACAAAGAACATAAAGCCAATTAAAGTTGTAATAAAATACGTACCGATAGACATACCAAATGAGGACATAGAACAAGACCTAACAGACAAAGAACTACCCTTCATAAATATTGCACGTATCATGACACCTAGAGACGGACGCAAACAGGCATCGAACATTTGACTTCTCACAGTACCAGAACAAGCGGTTAACGACTACTATAAATTAGATAACATATGTGACCTGAGAGTAAAAGTGACTGAATATATTCGAAAAGACCTACCACAATGCCACAAATGTCAAAGGCTGGGGCACTCATCCTACTTCTGTAATCTCAATCCACGCTGCGTACGATGTGCGAAAAATCACTTAGGCAATGCATGCACTGCAGAAGGATGCACGTGTGCATTGTGTGGGGGTGGCCACCCGGCGAACTATCGGGGTTGCCCCACATATACACAAGCAAAAGCAAGGCAAACCACTAGAATCAACCCGGAAACAAGACAAAGACAAGCAGCTCCCCCAAGACGAACGACGACAACAACACAAAACAGACAGACAACCGTACTAGCCACCCCTAATATTAGAACCGAAGAACAGGCAGAACAATTAGTAAATGAAAATGCCAACAAATGGCAAAACTATAGACAATCCCAACAAAATTCTAAACCAAACACTGATAAACAACAAATAGAAAACAATGAACAGAGTAGCAACCCCCTCAGGGATATAATTGAAATCTTCAAACAACTAAACTTAACAAAAATCTGGACAATCATAACGAACCTAATACACGAACTCAAATCAAAAACAAACACTTTTGACAAGATTTGTGTTATCGCAGAAGCGGTAACGAACCTAATTGAATAAACAAACAAATAAAATGAACTAAAAATGCCAGTAAAATCTAGAAATTTAATTAACATCATGCAATTGAACATAAACGGGGCCACTGCAAAAAGGCAAGAGCTCATACACACCCTAGACAGACATAACATAGAAATATGTTGCCTGCAGGAAACGAAATTAAAAGCAAAATATAACTTCAATATACCCAACTTTATAGTTCACAGAAATGATCGTGAAAATAAATCCGGTGGAGGCACGGCAATACTAGTACGAAATGACATTCCCTATACCCACATACAAATCCCCCCTCTAACTTCGTTAGAGGTCACGGCAATCACCCTAAACACGACTAAAGAGGACATTATGATAGTATCCGCATACAAACCCCCCATACACCCCTAGACATAACCGACTTGGATACTATCCGACTGACAAACAACAAATATATCCTGCTCGGAGATCTAAACTCGACGCATATATCGTGGAACGTTATTAAGCAGACTGAAAATAACTCTGGCAGAAAACTGCACAACTATATTAAAGACAACCCACAAATAGTCGTAATAGCACCAGACTGGCCAACGCGCCCAAGTTCTAAAAATATACTGGATATTATAGTAACCAGTATGATAAACAAATCATTTGAACTAAACGAATTAACAGAAATCTCTAGCGATCACATAGCTATACAAACCATAGTAAATTTGCAGTATGAAAAAATAAAATCCTACAGAATACCAAAACAAAAAGACTATAACTGGACCATTTTCAAACATCATATAAACAAAAGAATTACCGCGAATCCACAATGCGAGGATACGGATACCATCGAGCAGGCAGCACAATATATTACAGAGACTATACAGACAGCCCTTACCCAAAGCCAGAATTCATCGGGAAACAAACTCATATCCCACCCCCTCCCACCCCACATTTTGCAACTCATAACAGAAAGAAACCAACTTAGAAACAGATATTATCAAACCAAAAATCCCATAACTAAAACCAAAATTAATAAACTAGCAGCAGAAATAAAAGAACAAATCAAAATCTTTAGAGAACTTAAAATCAGAGAAACCATTGAATCCCACCCCGATGATCCATATTATCTTCCTAGACGTTTCACAAAGTCGAAACCGAAAATACCCATATTAGTCACAGCCCGTGGTAATGAAGAAACCGATGGGGGAAAAGCCAGGTGCTTTTCACAAATTTTTGCCAAACAATTTACTCCAAACCCTATTGAAATCAAAGTAGGACGAAAATCACTTAAAGTAGTTGACGACCTAAACAAAATTAAATTAAATAGCACAGATCATCCAGTGTACTTCACACCGAAGGAAGTGCACGAAATGATCAAAGCACTTGAAAACAGAAAAGCACCTGGCATCCACAGTATTCCCAACTTCGCACTTAAGAACCTACCCCACTTAGCAACCCTCTTCCTAACAAACCTATACAACTCCTGCCTAAGACTATCACACTATCCCATATACTGGAAAACGGCTAAGATCATTCCTGTCCATAAGCCACACAAATCATTCAACGATCCCACCTGCTATCGACCCATAAACCTGCTACCTTCGATAGCAAAGGTACTTGATTCACTTATCCACTCCCGAGTAATGGAATTCGCTCAAGAACATAAAGTCGTGAGCGAATTCCAATACGGTTTCCAGCCAAAACACTCCACTGATCTTCAGCTGTTTCGAATCGGTGAAATCATTACCACCAACCTACTTCGAGGTCGATACACAGGGGTTGTCTCCCTAGACCTCGAAAAGGCATTTGACAAAGTCTGGCATCCTGGACTGATATATAAACTCCACATCGCGAATTTTCCGATTCGTATAATTAAGATTATACAATCATACATTTCCGATCGCCATTTTGTTGTATCAGTCAACAAGGATAGCTCTACCCCACTCCCAGTGTATTCTGGAGTCCCACAAGGATCCTCCCTCGGCCCTACCCTCTTTAACCTATATACCCACGACATACCACTACTCTTAGACACACGGACAACCATTGCACTCTACGCGGACGATACTGCGACGATAGCCACGACGACAAAACGATTAATGCAACATCAGACAGACCAAATCACAAAATACTACAGAAACTGGGGACTGCTTGTCAATGAAACTAAAACACAAGTAGTCGTTTTTACCCGGAAAAGACATGATAAAATCACGATAAATATTAACAACACAAACATCCAAAATACAAACAAATTAAAATACTTAGGCCTAACCATAAGCAGAACTTTTGACTTTAGTCAACACGTTAAAATCACAATTAATAAATCAAAAGTAAGAACCGGACAATTATACACAATAATGAAACAGAGCAACATAAAGACGGCGACGATATTATATAAAACATACATAAGACCCATACTGACTTACTCCTCCCAAATATGGTACCCTTTTATATCAAACACAAGCAGACGAAATCTGCAAGTACAACAGAATAAAAATCTCAGAATTGCAGTAAAAAGCATTCAGGGGACGAGCATACCTATAAAGAACACATTCATACACAACATAACAGCTACACCGACACTGGAAACATTCATCCAACAAACAATCATGCCAAAATTTTCACATAAACTCAACAACCACACAAACCCTACAATTACACAGTCAAGAACACCATTATTCAGACAACCACCTAAATTTACATCATTGAACTACATATACGCAACCTCCACCCCTACTCCTCGACCCTGACCCCCGCCACTAACAAATAAAAGTTAGAAAAAAACCATTAAAAAACAGAAAAATATAATTGGTAAAATTAAAACATTAAAAAATCAATTAAAACAAAAAGAAAGGGAAATAATACCATAAAAGAGGCATAAATAAAGTCAAACATCCAAACAAGCAAAAAGACCCAACAGCATACACTAAACCACTAACATAGAATTAAAATATTGTAAAAGCGCTTCTTAGCCACTCTTGAAAAATGTCAACTAACAACACTAATAGCAGTAGCAAATAACAAACAACAAATACCCATTTTCCTCCTAAACCATCATCATAGTCATACGTGAACAAGAAAATCCATAATAACGAACAAAATATAATAACGGACAGCCCGTGAGCAAGATACTATCATAACGCGTACACCCGGCAAAAGTATCGAAAGATAGACGCCAAGCATATTTGCCAAATCACACACTGCAACTCTTTCAGGCAAACGCCATCCATCAGTAGGACAGAACTATCTTATAAAAACATACGATAGTTTTGCACCAAATATAATGAAACTTAATATTATTTTTTTACCTTAAGTCCACATAAGATAGTATAGTACCAAAATAAAACTGTCATAAGGACATAAGATACTTGTGCACCGAGTTAATATTTAATTCAATTTCAACAATAAGCCTATATAGTTTTGCACACATATAAAGTATATCCAGGAAAAGATCAGGAGTATCTTATCTCCAAAATGGAAAATTTGGACTTGAGATACTTCTGTTCCAGATCGACGATTTTATGTATGATCTTTGTCAATACACCATAGACTTGTCACACCACCATTGAATTATCATTTAATAATATTTATGTGATTAACCGTTGCTCATCAGTGATCATTCTCTATGAGTTATTAGCATTTTCAAATGAGGTTTTGTCGAATTGGTAAGTTCTCAAACCGTTGCTGGCCACGGCCGTGCTCGTAGCCCAGAGAAAAGTGCGGCGATGCGATATCGCAAAACCGTGGCTGGAAAACCGTGGCCAGTTTCACACCGATTCATTAATAATCATTCCTCGATTATGTTAACTTTGGTTGGCGAAAGTCGCAGCGCAGTCTCTCAGTGAAAAGTCCTGTTTGCATTGCTTTCTCTTATTTATGATTCCGACTGAAAATGTTATATTTAATATTTACTGAATACAAAATAATCCCGTAACCGATATTAGAGGAAGATAGACATACATAGCATTGTCTTATTTATGATTCTTAAAATCAATAAAATCTTTTATATTTCGCAATTAACCATGCCTCAGCGCGAGATAGAAAAAATAAAGTATACATAACCAACATTAATGCTAATTTGATGCCTTATTTTTTACGAGTTAAACCTACTGTAAACTGCTACCCGGACTGCAGATTAATTTAATAGCTCTATAAAATATTATTTTACAATCGAATTCCTGCGTTGTGAGGTCTCAGTTCGTGATACTACCACTGCTTTTCATTAGTGAAGTTTGTTCGCAGTGAATGATTCTTTTTATTGCAAGCGTCCGTCAGTTATATGGTCGAACATAAGATAAATTTTCGGATACTTGTTTACGCTGTGCTTGGAGCTAGTGGAGTCTACCGGAGTCTCTTCGAGAGTATTAATCGAAATTACCTACTTCTGATTATTTGTAAAGGAGATATACTCGTATTTAATTCTGTAAATTGTGGTTCATGAGATATGAGTTCATATTTTAATGAATTTTTTAACTGTTATAAAACCCAATGTCCCAATTTCAGACGCTTTAGTGCTTGTTGTACCTTCAAAACTGTTAATTTATTACCAAACTCTCTAATGAGAAACTCTCAAATAGCATGTTGTTAGGTATTTTCTCATTGGAAAATTGACGAATATTTACCACAAAAGTATAAAACATATCACAAATAAATGTTTCTTTAAAAGTATAAACATAAACATAAATTTGACATAGGCAGTTCCTAAATGTACATAATTTCGACATATACTGGCCATCATTTATATATTTATATAATAGTCAGGGAGCTGTAATGCTAAAAACTCCCAGATGCCGTGGAAGTCCGTCGGCTTAACAGACGGTGCTCCTTGTTCCGGAAGCTCTTCTTTTCTAGTTAGGCACCACGAAGATATTCTCCTTGTTCTAGTTGGAATGACGACCAGTTAGACAGCTCGTTCCGGGATGTTTCCACAGATCCTTTCAACTGGGCCATTTTTGTTATATCACTCGTCGTGAAAAT
>CAXKVY010002361.1:137500-150020 GCA_964058915.1 Tetropium fuscum
TGTTTTTGTTAATAAAAATAAGCTTGAAATCAGCGTTTCATTTAAAATTTTGTTGCTCGCAGAAGAAATGAGATAATGGGATGAATCAAAAAACAAAATGTTTACAATACGTCTAAGATGGCAGCAAACAGTTTGTAAACAAAATTATTCGCCTCAATTTTTCCACAGGGTGTTTTGAGTTTACGACAAAAAACAACACTTTGATTTACCCCTGTATAATATTGCCTGGACGAAAAATATGACTTATTACAATAATTAAAAAGACACACAATGAACTGATCTACAGACTGGTAAAAATTTTATGAAAATCAGATGAAAAATAAAAAAAGTTTTAAAACATCAAAATTGGGCAAAATTTTAGGGTGACGGAATTTTGTGCCGGGGAGTGTATATATATATTGTAGTGCCATAACGGCCACGCGCGCTCCCAATATCTTATTTGTTATATTTATTATTTGTTATTGCATATAAAGTAAAACTAGTCCACGCGTTGCATAATAGAACTAGTAAAAATGGCGAGTAAGACATTCATCGGATCAAGGCCGACTTAATGCAAATCTGCTTATATTTACACTGACCTAGACAACGTTATATAAGGCGGAATCTAGGTCACCCAAATATATTCATATTCAATATTCTATAGACGATTGTTGTAGTTGCTCGTGGAGCGCGTTCCTTGTGAACTATTACCAATGTAAATAAATTATTGTTAAGTTTCGTTGAAGTGTTACATCCATCCCAATTGGTACACCACCGTACCGGCCGGTCCTAAGGGCCAGCATCACAATATATATATATATATATATATATATATATATATATATATATATATATATATATATATATATATATATATATATATATATATATATATATATATATATTGTGTCCGAAGTACCACGAGTTAATCTATCAAATTACAAACATCAGACAAACATAAATCAGTTTTTTGCAGAGTATGAAGAGACTTGAAGAGTAATAAATAAGAACATTTCATATTTAGGAAGTATTACGTTTAACTATTCCAACTGAAATCCCATTATGAAAATGATCACTATGATTATTAAACTAATCAGTAATTAAACAACGCAATTTGACATTTGATTGAGTGTTTGATTATGAATGAAGCAGAATTTCCAGTTATCCTTCCCCGGGCTATATAAAATATAACAAACGCTGGACACATCGATAAATCATATTCATATAATGAATTTACAAAATTTCAACTTTAAGCTCATATCTCTCCGAATAGATGTTCTAAATCCACTATATAAGCATAACTATATAAGCACTAAAAAATCAGTATTAAATCTACAAAATTTAAATCATTTACCAATGAAATTTATTTAATTGACTCAGGAGTCCGTTTCACTTTCTTTAAATATTACGGGAATTACCTTTAACGTTTTGCAATAAAACCAAATCTATCATTAAAGAGAGTTGCTTTAGGCAAAAAGCAACTTAAACCTCTCTTCATGCAGCTTCATTATATAATTTCGAAATTACCTGGTAGAAATTCAATAACCAATACTTGTATAACAGATTAATGAGGTTAGGTAATGGGTGACAATCAAAACATTGTGGTCTCCGAAAATTCAATAAAAAATACTAATTTAAAGTGTAATTATTGCAAAAAACGGGATCACAACAGCCTCTTACAAGTGTTCTGCTAAATACCATCCAAGCTGTGCAGCAAGAGTGGAAGTTTCAAATGAAGGTGGCAAATTTTCATGCTTTGAAATCATAAAAAAAGTAAGGTTAACAGACCAAATCAAAGCAAAACTAGTGAAAATAGTGGTTTTTCTAGAAATGGATGAAAAGAAGATTAAATCTATTATTAGAGATTCGTTCCAGAGTTTTACTGTGTAACCCTGTGGAGACCAAAATGGACAAAAAATTGAAAGATTTGGAAGAGAGGCCGTGCAGTGTATGTCCAACTCATTTGAAGAACAAAGGAATAAATTTGATAAGTTACTACTAGAAATTGGAGCGCTCAGGAGTGAAAATAAGGATTTAAAGCAGCGGATTTAGACACTGGAAACTAAATTGGATGATGTGGAAACGAAGGAAAGGGCATCCAATGTTATTGTGTCGGGAGTGCCAAAGCAGTCTGAACCTGACTTGAAAAGTATTAGAAGCAAAATAGGAAAGGATATTAAACTAAAAATAGAAAAAAAATATGTGTTAGAATATTTTAGAATCCAAAACAAAGAACATGGACCAATTTTAGTAAAATGTAACGTACAGCTAAAAAAGGATATCATTAAGGCCAGTAAAACTTCAAAGGGAACATCAACCAGAAAGTGTTGACTTGACGGTGAAGATAAAAAAATATACTTAAATGAAGACTTACCATATAAAAGGCGTCTTTTATTTAAAAAAGTTAGGGACTTGAAAAAGTCTAAGGGGTATAAAGCAGCTTTTTGTGTAAATGGGGTAATATATTTAAAGAAATCTGACCTAAAAGATCCCATTAGAATAATGTCCGAGGCTGATCTGCTCGACTACACATAGTTATAACAAATAATTTTTTTACAAATAACAAATAATTATAGGCCAATTGCTTTAACAAGTTCCATAAGTAAACTTGTTGAAAAATGTTTGAGATTTAAATTAAATGGTTTTTTAGAAAAAAATAAGACTTTACATCCAAATCAATTTGGCTTTAGGGAGGCCTCCAGTGCCGAAGATGCTCTGTGTAGGGTCACAGAGTCGATCCTGAAAAAATTGGATGAAGGAAGAAAGGTGATAGGTATATTCCTCGACCTCCAGAAGGCATTTGACACTGTGTCACACCAGATTCTATTAAAGCGATTGGAACTTATGGGCATTCGAGGTATTGCAAATGACCTTGTTAAATCCTACTTATGTGGGAGGAGGCAAATCGTAAGAATCTCGGGTAAAAAGAGTAGCCAGTTGGAGATAGAGTTTGGTGTGCCACAAGGTACAGTGCTTTCACCTCTGCTGTTCAATGTCTACATAAATGTCTCATGCATGAATTGGGGGAATATATTGCTTTGCGGATGGCTGTTGCAAAGGTTTGTGGGGATGACTGGGAGTCTGCAAAGGGGATTGCGGAGCTCTTGTTACAGAAAATTAAAAGATGGTTAGATTCTAGTCTACTTTCCCTGAATATCGAGAAAACTACATTTTTGACATTTGCACTGTCCTCTCGGACATCGCCAGGCTTTAATAGAATAAAAATGCACAACTCCCAATGTGATCGAGGAGATTCGTGTAATTGTGATAGCTGGATGGGGAAAAAATCTTCTATGCGGTACTTGGGGGTAATAATTGATGAACTATTTACTTGGAAAGAGCATGTTCAGTATGTGACAGGGAAAGTAAGAAAACTGATTTTTAAATTTTATCAACTGAGACAAATATTACCAGTTTCTTCTTTAAAAATGGTTTATTATGCACTCATGGAGTCAATAATTAATTATGGATTAACAATTTGGGGAAGCACAGGATCATCTAACTGTCTAAACTTACAATTGGTAACACTCGGAGTAGTTTCCACAAACACCAAAACACTTTCACTTCGCTCGACGCGCGTTTCGTCAACCAAGTTAGCATCATCCGGAGACGATTAAAAACTAATCTTAAACTAAAAATCTACCCTATTTGTGGTGAAATCATTAGTCACGCTTCAATGATTAGTTGCTAAGCAACGCGTAAAGCGGGTTATACGGTATAGGTCCCTTGTCGCTATTCATACTACTTTTACATTTTACAATTTCTATGCTCTCAAATGCATCCAATTGTCTATTATTGGTCACATTTCTAACTAATCTTAAATTACTAATATCTATTCTATGATTGTTGTCAAAACATGTTGTGCAACACTAGACTTATCTGTTCTTCCATATTTTAGATGAGCCATATGTTCTTTAAATCTGGTGTTAATTGATCGTCTCGTTTGTCCAACATATTTTCGATCACAATCATTACAACTAATTTCGTAAATCCCAGACCTTTCATTTGGAACAATTTTATCCTTTGGATTGTCTAAAAGTTGTTGTAATTTATTACTTGATGAATGAATCGCTGTTATACCCACGTTTTTGAAAACCTTAACTCAAACCACGAGTAAACCGGGGTTCGTAAGGGATGGATACATATTTTGGAGTCTCTATATCCTTTTGAAAGGTCGTAGAATTACGAAGTGTGTCCTTAAATGTACGCTTCCTAATTATTTTTTCAACTATATCTCTAGGATAACCATTACTCACAGCTATATCTTTAATTAATACTTTTTCTTTTTCAAACCTCTCACTACTGAGAGGGAAACTTAGTAAACGATGGACAAGAAAATTAAAACTTGCCATTTTATGTTGATAGCAGTGGTGAGAGTCATTAGGGATATATCTGATCGTACTGGTATCTTTTCTATATATATCAAATTCTAACCTATTGTCACTATTTTTAATTACTAATACATCTAAAAATGGAAGTTTTCCATTATTTCCTAGTTCATATGTAAACTTTACAGAAGTGAAACGACTATTTAATTTGGAAATGAAGTTTTCTACATCCGCAATCTTAGTGTCAAACACGGCAAAAATGTCATCCACATACCTTAGCCAAATCCTAGGAAAATACTCGAATTCTTCTTTTGCTTCAGTTTCAAATCGACTCATGAAGATATCAGCAATGAAAGGCGATAAACAGTTACCCATTGCGGTTCCTTCATGTTGTTCATAGAACTTGTCATTGAAACGGAAGCAATTTTGTTTCATACAAAGTTTTGTAAGGTTTATATATTCATCTATTAACTCTTTTCTATAGTTGTTTAATTCGAGTAAATCCTCAAGATAGTCCAAGGTCTGTGGAATTGGTACACTCGGAAATAATGAACAAACATCAAAGGAAATCAAAATTTCACCCTCCTGCAATTGAATATTCTTGACCTTATCAATGAAATCATTCGAATTTTTAACTGAAAAACTAGGCTGTGCAATGGGCAAGCTTAGTAATTTAAGATTACTTAGAAATGTGACCAATAATAGACAATTGGATGCATTTGAGAGCATAGAAATTGTAAAATGTAAAAGTAGTGTGAATGGCGACAAGGGACCTATACCGTATAGCCCGCTTTACGCGTTGCTTAGCAACTAATCATTGAAGCGTGACTAATGATTTCACCACAAATAGTATAAATAGGGTAGATTTTTAGTTTAAGATTAGTTTTTAATCGTCTCCGGATGATGCCAACTTGGTTGGCGAAACGCGCGTCGAGCGAAGTGAAAGTGTTTTGGTGTTTGTGGAAACTACTCCGAGTGTTAGTTACATCAAAGGTTAGCCATATCCAGTAGTTACAATTGGTCAAAAATGGGTTATTAAAATAATGATGTTTAACAAAAAAGGTATCCTACTGAACTAGTGTATAAAGATAGTAAACTTTTAAGTCCTCATCAGTTATTAGATTTATCTTAACAAAAAAGTACTACAGAGAAGATTTAAGTCATAATATTAACACAAGGAATGCAGCAAATAATAATGTTGTATTGTCCAATCCCAAACACTCTTTATGTCAGAGTCATATATATATATATATATATATATATATATATATATATATATATATATATATATATATATATATATATATATATATATATATATATATATATATATATATATATATATATATATATATATATATATATATATATATATATATATATATATATATATATATATATATATATATATATATATATATCCTAGAATAGGTCCTAGAATATATAATAGTTTACCCTTTGAGCTAAGAAATAAGAAATACAATAGGGTTAAGAGGGAAGTTGTGGTCTGGGTAGTTAATAATATAGGTTTGGTCTAAATATTTGGTGTACTTGTGATACTTGGATGTAATAATAATAATAATTACAATTAAGAGTTGTTGCTATCGGTATTATTTTGATTAGTTTGTGAGCATTGGAATTTTGTTTATATTTTTTTTGTTACTATTTTTGGATAATTTAATTGTAGGTGGATTTTAATTGTTAAACACCTCTTTAGAAATGCTGGTTAATGGAAATGAGTGCACAGACAGTATTTAAAATACCGTTGTGCACTGAAGTGATTAGTATATATCAGTGAGTTTTTGATATCAGTTGTTGTAATTACTACATAATGACCAGTCTGTGCCAATGACTGATGTTGCCAATAATAATAAATATTTATTTATTTATATTTATAAGTTAGGCTACTTAAATTAGTAAAGTATTTGTAATCAAAATTAGTGGCAGTACTATTTAATTTAAATGAGGAAAACAGGAACCCATGGCAATAAAGAAAGGAAACATCTCACCATCATAAGAATGCAGCTATCCAACATATAAGATGTCCATTTCAAGTATTGAAATTCTTATCTCAAAACCTTGTCTTCAGATAGAATCTGGGCAGTTTGTAGAAATATGGCCTGATTTTCCAGAAGTCCTAGGTGGTGGCTATACCTGGATCTTCTATGTTGGGCAAGGTGTCCGCAGGTCATTTATTAGTCTTCTTTGCGCAAGGGGTTAGACATCTATTAGATTCAGATTTAGATCGTCTCATAAATCGATTTCAAGTGGAACTAAGCATATCGCACAAGAAATTTGTTGCATCATCATTGTGGACCAAATACTCAATGCTTAAGTCAACTCTTCAGATTTACAAAAAAATATTGATATCTCTAATTTTCTGAAACCTCTAAAATTTTTAAAGGCCAAGGCAAAATATGAAAAGCCAAAATATCGAAAATTCTTGAACCATCTGATGGTGAATTTCTGCTCATGAAAACAGCTTTACTTATGAGGATTGCGGGAGCTTGCAGATGTGTAATTTGAGCATGTAAAATGTTCAAGACAAAGATTCCTATTTGTATGTAATTATACCTGATACAAAGACCAAGAAAAGTTCGAGAAAGAAAATATATATATATATATATATATATATATATATATATATATATATATATATATATATATATATATATATATATATATATATATATATATATATATATATATATATATATATATATATATATATATATATATATATATATATATATATATATATATATATATATATATATATATATATATATATATATATATATCCTAGAATAGGTCCTAGAATATATAATAGTTTACCCTTTGAGCTAAGAAATAAGAAATACAATAGGGTTAAGAGGGAAGTTGTGGTCTGGGTAGTTAATAATATAGGTTTGGTCTAAATATTTGGTGTACTTGTGATACTTGGATGTAATAATAATAATAATTACAATTAAGAGTTGTTGCTATCGGTATTATTTTGATTAGTTTGTGAGCATTGGAATTTTGTTTATATTTTTTTTGTTACTATTTTTGGATAATTTAATTGTAGGTGGATTTTAATTGTTAAACACCTCTTTAGAAATGCTGGTTAATGGAAATGAGTGCACAGACAGTATTTAAAATACCGTTGTGCACTGAAGTGATTAGTATATATCAGTGAGTTTTTGATATCAGTTGTTGTAATTACTACATAATGACCAGTCTGTGCCAATGACTGATGTTGCCAATAATAATAAATATTTATTTATTTATATTTATAAGTTAGGCTACTTAAATTAGTAAAGTATTTGTAATCAAAATTAGTGGCAGTACTATTTAATTTAAATGAGGAAAACAGGAACCCATGGCAATAAAGAAAGGAAACATCTCACCATCATAAGAATGCAGCTATCCAACATATAAGATGTCCATTTCAAGTATTGAAATTCTTATCTCAAAACCTTGTCTTCAGATAGAATCTGGGCAGTTTGTAGAAATATGGCCTGATTTTCCAGAAGTCCTAGGTGGTGGCTATACCTGGATCTTCTATGTTGGGCAAGGTGTCCGCAGGTCATTTATTAGTCTTCTTTGCGCAAGGGGTTAGACATCTATTAGATTCAGATTTAGATCGTCTCATAAATCGATTTCAAGTGGAACTAAGCATATCGCACAAGAAATTTGTTGCATCATCATTGTGGACCAAATACTCAATGCTTAAGTCAACTCTTCAGATTTACAAAAAAATATTGATATCTCTAATTTTCTGAAACCTCTAAAATTTTTAAAGGCCAAGGCAAAATATGAAAAGCCAAAATATCGAAAATTCTTGAACCATCTGATGGTGAATTTCTGCTCATGAAAACAGCTTTACTTATGAGGATTGCGGGAGCTTGCAGATGTGTAATTTGAGCATGTAAAATGTTCAAGACAAAGATTCCTATTTGTATGTAATTATACCTGATACAAAGACCAAGAAAAGTTCGAGAAAGAAAAAAAAGAAAAAAAAGAATTTCAAACAAATTCACAGTTAAGGTAGTGAAAGCATACATTTACTATGTCTTAATCCTCAAACTGCGCTTCATTCGATTATAATATTAATATTAATTTATGTAAGTAAATTGTATAAATTTATAAATAATATTTGTTTCTAGAAAAAATAGCGTGACTTATAAGTCATAACTCATTAATGTGTTATAACTCACGCGTGAGTTATATCAACCACTAATATTAAGGCTATTCTATTAAATGCTGATTGTACTTGTGCCCATTTATATCCTTATCGGTAAGCAGACAATCGTGCGCTTGGTGCTCACTTTATGTATCAATTACTTTAGTTTACTTCAAGCTATTGTGAGATTCACGTGTTGAATAAATTCGCTTCCAACAAAAAGTTTTATTTTGTAAAAACACTTTGCCCTCTTTCGAAAACAAAAGTGGCGCAGTCGGTAGGATCACTAAACGGAGAGCCAAAATCGCAAATTCCGGTCTGTTTTGACAGTTTATTAGTGAAAAAGACCAAACAAACTTGTTTGGAGAGGAACAAAGTGCGACGAAAGAATTAAACAGGAAACCGGACAAGGACAACATTGCCGAATTCAACATCCACTGGTAGAGGACCACATCGCCAAAACCAGAAATTGCAACCAACAAACAAACAAACAACAACAACAAATAAGTTAACTTTAGTTTAAGCAAGCCAAGGAAATAAAACTTACTACTCTGTATGAATACTATGAATCTTACTACTGTAAGTCGAACATTTTTGCTTTCCTTAAACATTTTTCCTTGTAATTTCCCCTGAATAATTTGTATTTTCATGTTCTTCAAAGGAAATTGTGTACATAATATTCTCCCGCATAATAAATAATATTTATTTATTACGAATTAAACATATTTAGAAAATTACAAATCAAAATTAAAACCTTATGTTATTAATTAGGAAATTGTGTACATAATATTCTCCCGCATAATAAATAATATTTATTTATTCCGAATTAAACACATTTAGAAAATTACAAATCAAAATTAAAACCTTATGTTATTAACCCCTGATATCGACGAATTGGCACATAGACTTGATATTATTTTCACATCAGAAAATAATAGTAATTCTAATTCATTGTCTATGCCAAACCTAAGACCAATTGAATATCAGCTTTTAAGATTGTATATAGATAACGTTCCAAGATAATGATGGCAACCCGAATACTTCAGGAATTTTTATCGACAATTGCGAAAATTTAATAACCACATTTTATGACGAAAATAATCCATCAATTAATGAATTTATTTTACGTGCAATTATTGCAAAATTAATAGGTAGAGCGCTAATTTTAATTGGATCACGAATAGAGTTAAGAACGGGGATATATATTAAAGTTAGATATAAGTTTCAGTGATCAACGAAATATTGTTTGTTTAGAACAGGATCTAATTATTTTAAGACCTTACAAAAATGAAACCCGATATAATTTTGGCATGAGATGTCAAGATGCCAGAAGTTAGATATTATCAAAATTAAATACTCTGCCAATGACAGAACAAGAAAGACCGAAAAATGTTTCTAATCGACTTAGAGAAGCTAACTTTAAAATACAAATTGATAAATCCGAATTCCTACGAAAGGAAGTATCATATTTGGGACATATTATTACATCTAGTGGAGTGACACCAAATCCTGACAAAATTCAAGCTATAAAAAAATTTCCAATTCCCAAAACGTCGAAGGAAATAAAAAGCTTTTTAGATTTAGTAGGATATTATAGGAAGTTCCTAAAAGACATCGCAAAAATTACCAAACCCCTTACTCAGTGTTTGAAAAAAAAAATCAAAATTTTATCTCAGCTTTTAATATTTGCAAAAATTTATTAATTAATGCCCCTATATTAAAGTATGCAGACTTTACTCTTTACTAAGAAATTTATATTGACGACAGATGCAAGTAACGTTGCCTTTTAGGCGCAGTTTTATCACAAGGTCCAATCGGAAGTGATCAACCAATATCTTTTGCATCTAGGACATTAAATGAATCAGAACAATGATACAGTACAATAGAGAAAGAGCTTTTAGCCATTGTTTGGGCTGCAAAGACATTCAGACCGTATATTTTGGGAAGAAAGTTCACAATATACACGGATCATAGACCATTGGTATGGCCATTCAAATTACGAGAACCAAAATCAAAATTCATTCGTTGGCGCCTTAAATTGGAAGAATACGACTATGATATTGAATATAAAAAATGAAAATTACAAACCAACGCGGACGCTTTATCTAGAATATCTTTAAATGCCTTAGGAAATGAATCTATTATAAATAACCGAGGTGAAGTAAACGCAGATATCCTTGAATACTTAAGAGACCTTGCAGAAAACCCTATTCAAGATGATCCCCCACAATCAACTAGTCGCGAATCGGAAACACAAAATTTACCAGTTCAATCTATAGAAACCCCCAATGTTGAAAATAATGACCATACAGGAATGTCAACACAACACACTACTTTTAAGGAAACTACAAATAACGGAATTAAAATATTAGACGAAATAATAAATAATAAAGTAAATCAGATTTTAGATTTACCACAACCATACCCTAAAACAAATATTAGATTAGAACACTATGAACATCATAGAATATTAACAGTAAAGATCCCCGAAAAAGATAATGAAGAATTAATTTTATAATTTTTAAAATACTAGAATGTTTCAGAAAAAGTATATTGTATGCATTTCCATACAGATCTTTTGAATAAAAGTTTTAATAAAGTAATAACTTTATCAGAATACTGAAACCGATAAAGAAGAACAAATACTTTTAGTCAAAAACCACCATGAAGGAAAAGTTAATCATAGAGGAATTATAGAAACTTTAGAATCATTAAAAAGAAATTATTATTGGATAAATATGAAAATAACTATAACAAATTTTATAAATTCATGTAATATTCGACAAAGAACAAAATATGCTAGAAAGAAACCATATACACCCCTTATGTTAACAGAAACTGCCTCAAAACCCTTCCAGATAGTTCATATAGATATATTTACATATAACCAAGAAAATTACTTAGTAGATGCATTCACTGAATTCGCACAAGCTATTCATGTTAATGGAGAAACAGCTATTCATATTAGCAACGCCTTAATTAAATATTTTGCTTCTTTCGGAATCCCAGAAAAAATAGTTCTAGATCATAGTACTGAATTTAATAATGAAACAGTGAACAAAATTTTAAATCTACATAAAATAAAAATCCATTTTACAACTCCAGCACACCATGAATGAAACAGTATCGTTGAACGTTTTCTTTCAACCATAATTGAACATTTACGCATATTGCAAGAAAAATATCCCGATGAAACAAACGATTTAATGGACGCTATTATTGGTTATAACAGTTCAATTCACAGCGCGACCAAATATACCCCTTTCGAACTCACATTTGGTCATACATACTCCAGGAATCCTAATGAAATATTTTTACCTTACACGTTCTTCGCGGAATACGCCGAAAATTATAAACAAAAACTAGACCATGTTTATTAACGTGACTACAGAAGATAATTTCATAACTCATACAATCTTTTAAATATTTTAAAAGATAAAATAACAACCCAAATTAAGCAACTCAATCCCTCAATTCATAACAGAACAAAACGTGGACTTATAGACGGACTAGGATCTATTATAAAATCTATATCTGGAAATTTAGACCAGAATGATGCTGAAAAATATGACAGAGGTATTTCAATATTATCAGATAACCAAGTTAAAAACTATATAAAAACTATAACAATAATTCAAAGTTCAAAATGTTTAACTACAAACATACATTTTATAAAATTAACATAAATGTATTTGATACGAAAGATAGGCACTTTTACGTCGGCATTTGATGATTTTCTACAAAAGATAAATAGTAGCTTAAGAACTACGAAGTGATGCTTAGACTACTTAGAAGTCGATAATTCTCACATACATAAATTGTTTCTTCTGTTTGCACGTCTGTGTCTGATTGCGTATTCTAATATATATTTAAGTAATTAAATAAATTTACAGTTTAATTCTGAAGAAAATTGGATTACGGAAATAGCAGGGAAATAAACCTCGAAGTGAAATAGTTATTCGACAAATATTAGTTTTACTTTGCCTTATTCGGAATCTCTCCTCAATAGGCAGCACACGTTCGTTGTTGAAATACTGAAGATCGCTTT
>CAXKVY010002362.1:0-20264 GCA_964058915.1 Tetropium fuscum
AACGCAATTATTACATCTTATTGAGTGAATCGATTAAGACAAAAAATATCTGTGTTAGGATTAGAGACGGGAGGGCTAATTAATGGTATAATGAAGTTTATAAACGAACTGCTAGAAAAAATTTAAAATATTTTGGTTTGAAGTTGAACTAATATTAAAGCACATATTTTAAACGGAAATAATATATTTATATTACTATTGATCCATTCTTTAGAAATAGTCAAGAAATAAATCACTTAACTACATCATAAAAGTTTTCGACGTCGATTTTTTAACCAGAGTCAAAATCATCGACTACTGCACTACTTATTTAAATAAATGTTTCATTAGTCTCTTGCTAGCCCTGTACAAACATCAAAGCATTAATTTCATTCATTTTCCACTACAGTTAGTTAATTTCAATAAATCAGTCGAGACTAAATTAATTAACACCTAGTGTACGAAAAAGCCATCATTTAGAAACTGAAATTTATTAACATTCCACCTATTTACCATAAACATCCTAATCTGACCGTTAATTACAAGTGAAATAATTTTTTTAAGATATAACCTGTTCCTCGGCGCGGCGGTGGCCTCAGCTGAGCGTGTGGTTGCGATTTAAAAGTCAATGCGACCAGTCCAACACCAGGCCGCATGAAAATTTATTTGAGGAACTGTTAATAATGTCATGGTTTTGACCAACATTCTACAAGAACTGTACATTCTGTAATGTAATAATTTGTGAAACAACCGTATATTTCGTTTAGAATGCAGGGCACTAATTATAATGAGCAAATAATGATTCCGCTAGGGAATATATTAAATTTATTAGAGCAAGAACATGGGTTCGGGAATGAGCTTGTTACACGAAAAAATAGTGCACACAAATTAGATGAGAAAGTGTCGAATAGAAGCAAATAGCCCGAGGGTACCGTCAACCGAGGTTACTTTGAAATCCTAGAGCTACATTGACACGTGTTTCTTATCTGTTTATTTTTTGCGTGGTTTGCAATCGATTCTGTTTGCTAGAGGTACTGACTAATTAACCATGGTAAGAAATTACGAAAATATCAGGAATAACAAAAATTATTCTGAAGAAACTTAGAAGAAAGCGCTCGAGGCCATCTAGATGCTTATCTAGAAGTCAGGTGGCCAAATCGGTCAAAATCCCATACTCAACTCTTATAAACAAGTGTCTTGAGATACATAATCGTCCGGTTAGTCATCCCAATGTTTTATCTAATAAGGAACAACGAGTGATTGCGTGGGTTGCTACGTGGGGATTTCCGTTAACAAAGTGTGACATACGTGCCGTTGTAAAAAAACAAGCAAGAAAAAATAGAAAATTCTGCCGAGGCTGCGGGAGCTCTTGCGAAATAAGTGAAGAACAAAAAAGAAGAAAAAGAGGGAAATCATTCCAACCTGAAAAGAACTCAGGAGCAGAATCAGAACTCTGGAACTTCACCCAAGAAATATCACGAAAAATATCACGAAACAGAGTTTGTATGGAAAAGATGACCCCAATACAACGTGTGGAATTAGCCTATTGAAATTAAAAAAATATAGAGGCTCAAATGAATGGATAGCATGTCTTAAATTTGCACTAAAGGTAGCAAAGAACCTTATTTTGTCTGTACAGCATGTGAAGACGATGTCCATAATATATTTTCAGATTATAGTGACCGCGACGAAACATTCCCTAATACAAATGAAGATAAGAAACATAGCAGAATCTGATTCTGATATGCTATTAGATTGAAGTTCTAGTTCTTTTATATTCGTTATTTTTTCGTAGGCCAAATAATTAAATATCTGTTTTTGATTTTCTAGTTTTCATTGAAAACTTAGGTTGTAAGTCCAATAAATTTATTTTATATTAGTTTATATATAAGCTTCAAATTAGTGTTAATTTTCAAGACATTTTTTTTGTAATACAGAAATCTGTTAGTTTTATGTTCCTACTCAATTTTAAAAGTACTGTGGTTTTTTTACTGTTTTTTAGCAATTTTTAAATTGTCTTTGTAATACAAGTACCTTTAATATACACACTGTGTTCATTTTAAAACTTAGCACCCCCTGTAATTGAAAAACCACAAAATATTTGAGAATTCGCCGGGACGACGATTTTTATTTTAGGGGAGAACATTTTTGACAGTCGACATGTTTTTGACAGTCTTCATCCCCCTTACGCCAATTTTAAAATCTTAAATAGAATTACCCCACTTGTTATACATCATTTGACAACCCTTTTCATGGCGAATACAAAAATGCATCAATTTTGGAAATTACTTGATATTTTACAAAATTATTTAAAAAGAAAGAAAAAATTAATAGCAATAACGAATTTATGATACTGTATTAAGCGTTCAAAATGTCTACCATTTATTTCCATACAATAATAAAGACATTAATATTATTAGGTAATTAATATTACGTAATTTTATCGTCAAACAAAAAAAATTGCGATGCGTTATCTTACTCTAATATTTCTAAAACCAAAATTTCCGCAACAAGTTATATGGACGAATTAGATTCTGAAATTATCTGAAATTGAGTTTGTGTTTTCTTATACTTGGAAGAGCGTCGCTGCATTACAGAGAAGCACTACGGGCTACGTAGAAAGTACAGTCGGAGAAAGCAGCTGAAATGGCTACTGGATATGACACACGGCAGTTCAAGCTAAAACAGAGTCTAGCAGCGTATAATGGTAAACTGCGATTAATATTATTAATAACCTTGAAGCCAAATCTATTTCTATTTTTTTTTACTATCGGTACTGATGGTTCATTCGGTAGGTCGTCTTCAGGAAGTTCTTCAGTTCCCGATAAATCGCTAACTGTGCTGGTAGGTTGTCAGGTTCTTCCCCGCTTTTGCTAATTTGGCTTTCTAAATTTATATCAAGAGGCCTCATTTAAATTGATGATAAAATCATTAATAACATTATCAGTCATCTGTTCCCTTTACATAAATTATATATCAAACGTTTCGCGCATTTATATCGATTTCGCCAATCCTCGACAGCGAATTAATTGTTCGAAAAAATCATTCAAAACAAAATAGTAATTATGTTGTTACTTTTGATTGTTCTATTTGATATAATAATTTTATCCAGTACAGGAATAGGATTTATCATTAAAGTTAATCTTATTTTGATTCTAAGAAAATAATTCAGAAATGTTCGAGAACTTCTCCAATGTCGCTAGTACATTTAGGTCGAAATTAGTCGTAGGGCAAGGCATCTAAATATTATTTGAAGAAGATGTTTTTAGTTCTACTTTGACATTTTTTCTAGCAATTATATAATTAGATATAGTACCTATTCAGTGGAGATAAATAAAAATAAAATTGTATGTTAAACAGAACTTACTCGACCACATACTAAGAAGGCCACTGATTAATTCTTAATTTCTGCACTTATTATAAATACGACTTAGTGCAACTTGTTAATTTGCATTTGTAAGATTCTGCACCTCGGTAACCGCAGGAAATTAAATGAAATGTTCTCATTAAATTGATACAATGACACGCTACTTTCGATGATGATATAATCAATCCTGTGCTAATACTATGTACTTACATCTGGTTGTAATCCAATTACTAGAATTCTGAAAATATAATACCGGCTCCAATTGAAGACTATATAAACCTAATCGCATGATGAAGAGCGTTTCAATAAGCATGTGACGCTTGAAATGAGCAGCGGTTTGTTCTTCATTCGAAGATACGGTACAGGTGTCTTAATAAAAGCTTTTATCAATATACATGACACTGTGATAGGTAACTAAATGCATGTATATTCACTGTGAACAAAATAATTTGTCGAAAGATTAATGTAATTTAATAATAATCACTGGCGAACAAAAAATTAACCTAAATCTAATAATTAATCTAAATACGAAAATAACCAAAAAGAGTTATAACACATAGTTTTCATTGTTGCATTCAACAAACCACACGTAGAACGGTACCATTTAATGTTTATTGAAAACTTATAATTTATAAGAAAAACTCAAACGTCAAAAATATTTGTTTGAAACAAACTAATTATATTTTTCCTTTTATGGGGGGTCACATCTTCTCTCTTCAAAAACCAACAGAAAACACCAATCATGGCTAGAAACCATCGTCATTTTTCAACGATTGGGAAATTATATTCAGTATCATGGTTTAGTCTGGCGAGACTCCTGCTATATTTCCTTGTTTTTCATTTCATTCATAAATGACATTATATGTGGCTTAAATTGTCAATGTTTACTGTATGCGGATGACCTCAAGATATATTCTTCTGAGTAGTAGAAGCCATCTGCACACGGCAAATCGTCACTTTAATTTCTGTTTTTGGGAATGACGCTTAGGGTCAATATTTGTCATGTTGTAACGAAGACAGTAACCAACGTAGTTTTTGCGTTACGCAATAAATAATAAAGTTTAACAAGGTAACCTCAAGTCGATCTACATAGACTTCTCGATGGCTTTCTACAGACTTGATTATGGTATTTTTCCAATAAAGCTATTGAATACTGTTTTCAATAAGATTTTGCTATATTTTTGTTCTTCATATTTAGAAGATAAGAAAAATCATATTCAGTACCATGGTTGAAAGATTGGCGAGATTACTGCTATAATTGGTGTTCCGCAAGGATCGGTATTTAGTCCCTTGTTTTTTTATTAACATTATAAACATTTTATTTGATCTAAATTATCAATTTAGGTAGTCTCTTCGCTAACACATAATTTCATCCTTGTCAATAAGTATAAACTTTCTGTTCTGCTTTTCAGTTCTGAGTTTGTTTCTGCTGATTTTTGGTAATGATATAACCCATTTTCTTAAGAGATGATTGTGTAACTGACTGAAATAAATTCGCTAGTAAATTATTAGGGTGCCTATGCCAGTAATAAAACTTTAATGATGGAATGAATAACATTTCTTATGTCAAATCGGTGGTCAAAACCTTTTAATAAAAGCATTATTTGCAGCTCACTGTGTTACTTAATTTTATTTAGCAGGTGAACACATTTATTATATTTTCCAAAAAAATAAAAGTCAAGTTCGAGGTCAGATTGATGTACCTACCTGTTTAATATGTAATGTAAAGGTTTAATATAGTAATATGTACTTATTTAAGTCTTAGTAGTCTAACTCTTGTTGATATACACTTGATCATTATAGCCTCATTTTTTTCAATATTCATTACCTCTACAGAACTTTACACCAAATTTCGCGCGTTGGAATGGTAACAAACAGGTTTTTTGGGTGTGCATGAAAGCCATAAGTTTTTTCTTTAATTTGGTAACAAGTTCATAATTCTAACAGCCGTTGCTTTGTAATGGTGTGCTGTTTTGGAAGATCATGTTGGCCTATACTATTTATATGGGTAAAGACGAACCTTAATACATATAACAAACTACATTCTGCAACATGTGGCCAATACTCCTTGGATTAACAACATAATGTTCTCTTGCAGTACGCAATTTAAAAAAAACACTTCAAAAGAAGCACCTGGTGCGTCCGCATCTTCGTTGTTAACTTGAACACGAAACAGATGTTTGAGCCTTACTTATAGGCCGGTTAATCGCGCATAATACAATATAATATGCCCATTTTCCAGACTGTTTTTTCACGTTTAAGGCAAAATTCACCGTGAATGAACCTCGTGCAAATTTTAATCCGATCCGAAACCCAACCAGTTGTGAAATAGGTCAGACCTAACGGTAATCCTTTTAGAATTTAAAATAAATTTTAATTAGAAGTCTCATTGACTATCGTCCGCCATATGCGCGAAACCGCGGCGAGTTGTGCTGAACCGTTTTAAGAAATTGCTAACGTTTACCTGCTCGGCTATAATTATATTCGAATGCTCATACAACAAAGGAAAAAATCGAGCCATTATTAAAACGTGGTAGTTCAATATTAATTAAGCAATTCTGAGAGTATGCGTGAGAACCTAAAACTGTTAAGTAAATAGATGCCCACCACGCATAGGCGCACCTACACTTGTTCTTTAGGGAGTGCCGCCGGTGAGCGAAATTACTACGTGAACACATACGTGGATGCGTGGACGTTTTTTCTTAGGTCGGCATTTTATTACAATTTATTACAATTTTGATATAATCCCCAGATGCTGTCATGTATGGACGACGAGAAATATTTTACATTATCTAATACGGAAATCAAGGGTAATGATGCCTTTTACACGTCCATTATTGCAAATTGTCCAGACAACGTAAAACTCAAGCCAAAAATGAAATTTGAGGACAAGGTTTTGGTCTGGTGCGCTATTTCTCAAGCAGGAATTTCAACGCTTTACGTCGGGAGAATGAGAGGCGAAGCTCTAGATGAAAATGTCTATATTCGCGAATGTCTACCAAAATTGATAAATTTCATTAACACCCATTGTGACGTAAATAAATTCCTTTCCGTTATATAGCAAATTATTTGAATAATAGTACCCTATTTCAAGTATTTAAAATAAACCGCGAGATACCTATATCTGCGATACTGAAACCACGTGTGTACGCGGCGAGCGAAATGGTAGGGAAGAACGAAATGGTAGAGAAGATACAGCCAATACAAATATATTCAAAAATTATTAAGATAGAACTTACCTATCTTATTAATGCATCTTTTAGATTAAAATATGTACCGAAGACATGGAAAGTAGCAGAAATGATCCTGAAACCCGGAAAACCACCAAATGAAGCTTCGTCCTACAGGCCAATCTCCTTACTCCATGTAATATCAAAACTGTTCTAAAAAATATTTCATAAAAGATTAAAACCAGTAATTGAAGACAAAAACATAATCCGAGACCATCAGTTTGGATTCAGAGACCAGTCATTCGACTATAGATCAAGGTCCATAGGATCACAGATGTAATTGAAAACTCGCCGGAGGAAAGAAAAGTTTGTTCTACCGTCTTTCCTGGTGTAGCACAGGCTTTTGATAAGTATGGCATGAGAGTCACTATAAATTAAGCAAGCTCCTGCTTAGTCAGTTCTCAAAATTATATTTCAGTTAGAACTTTTAGAATTAAGCAGGAAGACGCTTATTATGAACTTAAAGAAATCAACGCAGGAGTGCCACAAGGGAGTGTATCAGGGCCAGTCCTTTATCTACTATACACCAGTGACATTCCTGAATTAGAGTATGACACGATAGCCACCTTTGCTGATGACACTGCTCACTGCTATAATGGCTCTAGACAAAGATCACCAAGAAGCGGCAATAAATCTGCAAATATCAGTTAACAAAATCAACACCTGGACTAAGCAATGGAGAATGAAACTTAATGAGAGTAAATCTGCCCATGTTAAATTCGCAAACAAAAGAGGCCGAGATATCCTTATTAGCATAAACAATATCCAAGTACCATATGCTGATACAGCAAAATATTTGGGTATAACATTGGACGCTAAGCTACGCTGGAGAGCTCATAAAGGAAGAATCAGATTTAAAAAAATTTATTGGCTGCTTGGACGAAATTCCACACTGTCAATATATAACAAAGTACTTTTGTAGAAACTATTTCTCAAGCCCGTATGGACATATGGCATCCAGCTGTGGGGTTGTGCCAGTAAGAGCAATCTAGATATAATCCAGCGATTCCAAAATAAAGTATTAAGGAGCATTATTAATGTCCCCTGGTATTGCAGAAATAGTAACCTCCATAGGGACACCGTTAACCAGACCATTAGCGAATTCGCCAAAAGTCACGACCAACGACTTCATCGTCACGTCAATGTCGAGGCCATCCAGCTCCTCGACAATACAAACAAGATCAGAAGGCTCAAGAGGATCAAACCCTTCGAGCTAGTATAATTTTGTATTAGTGCAAAAGCAGAGAACAGTGCCTATGTACACATTAATATATATATATATATATATATATATATATATATATATATATATATATATATATATATATATATATATATATATATATATATATATATATATATATATATATATATATATATATATATATATATATATATATATATTAGTGTAATTAAGTATTAGAAAAATATTATTCATTGACCTAAGTTCAGATCAGATTGTAATTACAGTAAATGCATTTGGTGTTTGTGAAAAAAAAAATTTAAAAAATTTAAGATTTTTAATTTTTTCCATTGCAACTTTGTATGAGGAAGCTAATCAATTTAATCTGAGAGATTTGTATGTCTATCATTGTTTGCACAATACTCGATCTATAGCAAATATTATTACAGATATTTCCTGTTATTTATATCGTATATAGGTCCTAAACTATTTAATATATTGCCAAATGCAAAGCTCGATTTTTACTTATGACATTTTTCTCAAGACATGTTCCATACGTAATATTAGAAATGTTTTCCTTTTTCATTTTCTGTGCGACATTTTAGCAACGACATTTTCATAATATTTTCCGAACGAGATATTACTAAACTTCACGAACTTAATAGGTATCTTAGTATCTGAAAATCAGCCATTTTGTTTCCAATATATTCAGTTGCCGCAAGAATATCCATTAAATATACTCCTAATCAATCAGAAATGTTTGGCTAAGAACGGCAACTCAATTGCGATTTTCGTCTCATTTTTATAAAAAGTATAAAAAGGTTATACATCTAACTACCCTGTATAAGTGTATATCCTCTATTTTTCCGGTGATAATTCAGAAATTCCATTAAATGCGAAACGCTCGTGAACACCGCGTATTAATTTCATAGTAATCTTTATAGGCCAAAAGCAGAATAGCATCTGCAAAGCAGTGAATTCCTCCATAACAACCTGTTTTTCAGGATCACGAATCGTCAGTATTTGGCGCTGAACTAGTTCACATCTGCACCAATATTACATGGACGTCAAGACTCGTTAAGAATTTCCTGTGCGCCGACCGTATCTTCGGCAGCTTTCCGTTTTATATGAATTTCAGTTTCTGTTTTCAGGCCTGTGTATTTTATCGACCGCGTAGATTACGTCACGAAGCCCGGTCGTTACCGTTACTTTTCGTGCATTTTTGTATGATTTACGGCTAATTTTTGGAGATTTTAACGATTGGGTTTTAATTTATTCCTAATAAGTTAAGCCTTTCAATAATTTAATGCATCCTTAATCTTTCAGAGGTAACGTGGTTAAATTTGACATAATTGGTAACGTAGGTCTATGATATCGACAAAAAAAATGGTTATATTGGAGTAAGGACTGGATTAGTCATTAATGTTGGATTCATAATATATTTAACACAATTCTGAATATAAGTTCGCTGATTAAGAAGAAGACTGCCACAACTCGAAAAAGTATTGTAGTGAGAAAACGCGGTTTAAAAGTTTAGAGTTCTAGCAAGGCAATAATATAGATATAGAGTATAAGTATATAGATATATTTTCCACGTTGATTATTATTAATTTTATTATACTAAGGTTCCTTGTGCTATTAAAAAACTATTTCTATATTTGATCATTAAGTTTTAAAATTCACAATTTTTTTTCAAAAAAGAAAAGAAACATTGTGACACGATCAAAATTAAGTAAAAGACATTATTCCAATATTATTATTAATTTTCTTGAACGTTTCAAAAACACTTACAACAGACAAAAGCAATATTTAAAAAATTCAAAACAGGTTTTTTTCTGTGGCACCTGTTTATTAATAATACCAATAAGTTAGGCAAAACTTACCTAACTAAGACTAACTTTAACATTCTTACCAGCTCTAACGGGTACATAAAAAAACGACTTACTATTAATACAGTAATATTTACAAAAAAACATGGGTGTGTGCTTATGACCACACGATAGAAAATATTATCAAGCCAAATATTCTAGGCACATATTTCATGCATTGTCTACAAATAAATATAGTTTTTCTGTGTTTTCACTATTGCAGAATGAATTTCTTTTACCTACTAGTAGCATTTTCAACCGTGATCAAAGTGGCGACGAAAAAACTGTTGAACGTCAATTTTTTGACATACTCCAAAAAGAGTAAAGAGTCAAAGGGTAGAGTTTTTTAAAAACGAACCCATGTATATTTTCACATAGATCAATTATAATGTTTTACTTGTCATAAAAATATTAAATAATTAATATATTAAACAATATATTTGCAACTTTTTCTTTCTGGACTTGGAAATAAATTTTGAGGAGGCACAAAACAAATGTTTACTATTGTTGTTATTTCTTTTTGTGAAACCAGTCATCCTGTGACTCCCACATACTCACAGAGGGAGGTTGATGTGATATCAACAATCACTCCCTACGTCCGTGGGGTAAGTTATTATTCGGTCCAAGAATCATGTGCCTTGAGTGGACGTTTCAATATTTTCCTTTCCGCTTTTTTGGTTTGCTTTTTAGTACACGGAAATTAGCAAAAATAGAAGAAAAAAATTATAATAAGCTGATATTTTCTGAATCTACAGTTTAATGGAGTGGTAGCAATACAGGATCGAAAAGTTCCCATCCCTAACTGGTGAGCTTCATCCCCTTTTCACCCTTATAATGACACTGCGCTGGTTTTTCAATAATATCTTGAAAATGTAATATTCTACGACAAAAATAGAGGTATCCAAAAATATTCAGAATTAAATTTTCTATAAAACATGTTCTATAAGTCGTTTGCAGATTACCAAGGGTTTTCATGATAATCGACGGCAAGGGGTAGGAAAAACGCTTGTGGATTGCAACACAATATTTATCCAGCCTTACTAATATTTTGCAGCATTCGGTTTCAGCAACTTTTTATAAATTATATAGAATTTGACAAGGACCAAAAATAATCATTAGCAATTTCTAAACCAAACTCGTTTCCACACCACTCAGGAGGTAGAATTTTTCGGTGCGTTTTTCCTTATCCTTACTCAAATGCAATTGCAACGGTCCGTTCCGCATTAAAGCATCCTTGTCCGCGAGAGTTCATGCACATAACCGAACATTTTAAACCAACCTTCAAACATCCGCATCGCTTTCCGCAGCCCTTTTTGCAGGCACACGAAATTAACTCTAAAATTGATAAGGGAGCTTGAGTAGTCAAAACAGGTATTAAAATATCACCTGATATCTTCCATCCCCATTCTTCTGGCTCTAAAAATTTCCATACCAAGCCTGAATTTGGTGGTAAACCCGAAACGAATGTTGTTGCAAAGCTGCAAACGTCGGGGGTAGCCTTGACAAAGTAACCGTTTGACTAGAATTGCCAACCGAGGTGTTAAATAGAATATACATCCGATGATTTATTGATGTTTCATTTTTTTTTGCTTTATATAGTGCAAGACTAAATATTTCCCCCGCCTCAGTAATATCCTGTTTTGTAGCATTTGATTTGTTAAAGGTTTTAACAACTGCTTGTAAATTTCTTTCTGAGTTTAATAAATTCATAGTTTGGAGTTTACCTTTTCCAAAAAAGAAGTAGACGTTGCGTCACTACTACTAAATGCATGAGCAACAGTTTCTCTTGAGTTCTTAAGGACATTTGGCAACTGTAAATATTTAGAACTATAGATTCTTGTTTTCATATTACCTTATGGCAGGTAGGATTGTGTTGGATCATTTGAAATATTATCTGGCTGCGTTGTATTCGATTAAGTACCGTATTCAAAATAATGAGGGTTTCATTTTTGTTTAACCCTATAGTTTACGATTTATTAACATAAAGAGTGATAGAAAAATCAATACATACCATAGAACCTTTTTTATAGAGAATTTTGTTACAAATCTTTTTCTCTACTTATATTTTTCCCTAAGATAAAGCGTTTAAAAGATATTGAAAAAAACCAGTGCGGTGTCCTTAAAGGGGGTGAGATAGGGATGAAGCTTACCACTTAGGGATGGGAACTTTTTTGATATTTATTCTTACAGATATAAGCTAATTATTCTAGAAATTTCAGGTTATTATAATTTTTTTTCTTCTAGTGCGCATAAATTTGACTAATTTCCGTATACTATTTCTTTGAAGATGAACAGCGGACAGAACAGCGGACGGAAATACAAAATACAAAAAAAATCAACGTTGTCAAACATCAAAAATAATGCATTGTCCCTTTCTTCGACACAATTTATCACGATTTTAATCGTTCTCGTTTTGTAGCTTAAGAACTTATCCTGTCATCAAAAGACATTATTACGTCACGCCATATGTCAATTTTTATATTTCGGTAAAATTATATACACCACTAAACAATGTATCTTATCATTTTTTGACACTATCATATTTTACATACTTTGTTATGTTATCTATAAGGCGATTTTTATGAAATTCCGTTGTGTATTTCTGGAGATCTCTGAACATTGTCCGTACTACCGAAATTCACTATTAACAATGTTCAAACCCTTCTTAAAACTATGACACATGGGTTTAATACTTATTAATTCACTTGTTCATAATGTTCAAATATTGTTTATCATAATGACGTTAGTGAACTTGAAATGTGACTTATTTATAGGTATGTCTTATTTAACAATCAATGATGGATTGAGTTATTTATACCTATCCTACCGACTGCGCCAGTTTAGATTGGGATCGAACGAGAAAATTTTGGCTCTTAGCAAGGTCATATACACTTATTTATACACAAATAATGCAGATATGCATTGTCTTCATGGCTCCATTGATATGCTTATTTTGTTTTATACCTGATAATCGTGATATGATAATTTTTTGGAATATTTCAGTAACATAATTACTTCATAATTATATAACAATTATACATTTTTTGTTTCAGAAAATTAAGGAAATTTTTCTTGAAACAAATAAAACAAGAGTTTTATTTTCCACCATGTATATTTTAGGTGATTTTTAAAATCCGTTTTCAGAATTACAAAAATTATTGAAACTCGTATCCACTATAATTGAGTGTCAATATTTATTTCTAAGATATTTGGTACATATAACAAAATTTGGCAAGTTACTAATCGAGTCCGGCCCTGAGGCCGAGATTAGTTATTTCGCGGAATTAAATGAAGACGGGAATGCGGTCCGCCCCGGGCGAGCTCCAGCAACTTTAGAAATTACAGGGCCATGTATCGCGATATCGCGGACAGTTTTCTTCGACACACGCCCTGGGCTGTTATTTCTACCTTCGCGGTTTTTTGTAACCTACCGATTCTTATTTCTCCTCGCTCCGGATGGCATATGAGGCAAAAATCCGCATTAGCCATTAAACTCATTAAAATAGTTTTTATACCATACGGTAATGCGGCGCTCCCTAATTAGACGACGACTTGCCGCCAACTTCCGGACTATCTGGGCCGTAAACGCCGCAATTCGGTGTTCTTTCCTATAAGTGTGATGGATATAATGGCAAATAGCTTAATTTATCAAGTAATGGTCGTTAAAATTAAAGAGGTTTTACGAATCACTTAATTCGGGGTATCTATAATTTTGCCAGATCACTTATTTTTTGTGTTTATATAACATGAGCATGATTAGCAATTTCTTTAATGTTGGTGGTAATGCATACTTTTTTAGATTTAACGCAATTATCTACTGCGTCGTAGAAAATGTTCTTCCAATTCTTGGGCAAAGGCTCTGAGACCTGAGGCCTCGGTATTTAGAGCTTTGCCCATTGATTGTATTATTAGTTCAGGTGATCTGTATCGAAAAGTCCAGTAAAGTTATAAATATAAGAAGTTCTCTTAGATTAATCATTTGAGGATCACTTCCCCTACGAGGTTTATTTATTTATTTAATACCGCCAGCAGCTATTCAGCCATTTAGAGGAGTTGGTACGTCATAATTATAAAAGAGTTTAACTGCTAAATATAATCATTATTTGAAAACTATTTCTTATGGGTATGTATAATCAATATATAATATTTTCTTCTTGTAGCCTTCCTGAAGAAGAATTAAAATAGATTAGAAAGCTTGAAAAGAAAAAAGAGATAAACGAAATGAAAGAGATAAACGAAATGTTGATATAAACGAAAATACTGGACTTCAATCAGTAATTAAATTCAGCAAATATATCAAATAATAAATTAAATTAAATCAGTAAAAATATATTTCGTACATACTATAGTATAAACGCAAGCTCACACGTATCGCTGACGAACATATATACTATACATAACGCTAGCCAGCTACGCGCCTGATTGGTCAGAACGTAATATCATCATATATAAATTAATTATCGACGCAAAAATCTATCTCAAGCATAATCGTAATAAACAAGTTCCAATAATAATTATAGAAAATCGAGTATTAATAAACTATGTCTAGATTACAAGATGCAATAATGCGAAAGCATCAATGAAAATATGGGTTTGGAGAGTTTATAATCTAGAAGCAAAGTGCAATACCGCCGAACATATACCTCGAAATTACACAACAACGAGTGAATCATATTCTATTATAGTCTTTACAATTCAAAATTAGATCAAGTCTAGTTCAAATTGTAAGGGTTTTATGTAAAATTAAATAAATTAAATAATTGGCATCAATCTAATTGGATGGTATCCTAACAACAAGAAAGAACGATCGTAATTAGGAAATGCCCATGTTTTTCCAATACGGCATATCTGTAGTTACGTATAACAATTTAAGGGAGTTCAGCTAAGGCGTTCAAAGAGATAACAGCCACGCTCATATATTGCTTATAAAAATTTGTTAAATTAATAGTACATCAAAGTAGGAGGAATAAAAGTAGATTAAGTGTTTTTCATCGTAAGTAGCAAGTGAGAAGTATAGAGGCTTGGTAGCGTCCTCAGCCGCAGAAGAGTTTAGTGGTAACTATAAAAGAAAATGATACAATTTTGAAGTCTCAAGTTAAAAGTCTCAAGTTAAAAGAGTATATAAGTGAAGAAGCCGAAATAAAAAAGTTTGAGGGTGAAAATATACCATAATTAAAGTTCCAGCGATCATCGCAACGTTCCAGAGTTAGTACGGCGACATCCGCTAGATGACACCACCAGAGCTCAGCAGCACCTGTTATTTCGTGATCAAACCAGTGTCGTCGAGAATAGTGATAAGTTTCGTGCATCGTAATTAAAAAGGGATTAACATAAATTTCTAAGGTAACAACCATTTCAAACTCTGCTAATTTTTAAGATACATTGTGACAGAGGACTTGGTACCATGTATTAGAAATAAGTTACGTAGGTTTGCGTAGGGTAGTAATAAGGTTTTACATTTTGTTCATTTATAATCATATTGTATTATAATAAACATAGTCATATACATAAATTACTTCTTTTTTATTGTTTCTTAACTTTTCAGTAAACTTTAAATTATACAATTTGAGATTAGATAACATTTTTTAAATTTAATAAAATATTATGGTATCTTAAAATTCACTATTTGGAAAGTATATTCATTTAAAAAAAATCTTTCAAATACTGTACACAGACCTAATTGAACCCCCTCTAGGACGATAATAGTTCTAAGTGATCATGTTCTAGGTAAGTGATTCTTCTAATATATTACAAACTAGTGTTCATAGAACTGGCGCCCATATACAAGAAGGATTCAATAGAGAAGAAATAGTGTCAGTATCATGTAAGCTTATCAGACATTTCTTCGCTATACTATTAACTTACAATGTCTCATTTTATACAAGTCTATAAAAACAACGATTAGAGCATTTTCATATATATTCATAACATAACAATTATCATGCCAAGTAGGGCATTCATAAAATCATAACCATCTCCATTGTCGAACCAACGTGGGGCAATAAAGAGTCTTCTAATATTCATAACATCTCAATACATACATATATATATATATATATATATATATATATATATATACACTCCCCGGCACAAAATTCCGTCACCCTAAAATTTTGCCCAATTTTGATGTTTTATAACTTTTTTATTTTTCATCTGATTTTCATAAATTTTTTACCAGTCTGTAGATCAGTTCATTGTGTGTCTTTTTAATTATTGTAATAAGTCATATTTTTCGTCCAGGCAATATTATACAGGGGTAAATCAAAGTGTTGTTTTTTGTCGTAAACTCAAAACACCCTGTGGAAAAATTGAGGGGAATAATTTTGTTTACAAACTGTTTGCTGCCATCTTAGACGTATTGTAAACATTTTGTTTTTTGATTCATCCCATTATCTCATTTCTTCTGCGAGCAGCAAAATTTTAAATGAAACGCTGTTAATTTTATCATTTTTAATTAAAAAACATCGACGTTGGCTAAATACGCGGTTATTGTGACAGAATATTTGACAGTACAGTTAATTTAGTGTGTTGTCATCATGGTAACTACAGCAGACTATATATATATATATATAAATATATATATATATATATATATATATATATATATATATATATATATATATATATATATATATATATATATATATATATATATATATATATATATATATATATATATATATATATATATATATATATATATATATATATATATATATATATATATATATATATATATATATATATATATATATATATATATATATATATATATATATATATATATATATATATATATATATATATATATATATATATATATATATATATATATATATATATATATATATATATATATATATATATATATCTCAATCTCCCGCGTGATTTTTGCTCTGGTTCACACTCAACAAATTAGAATTCCCCAGTCTTCTCGATTTTCGCAGTTAATGAAAGGCGGGTCTAGTAAAAAAAATATTAGAATGCCGTGATGTTAAATGCACGTGTTTGAGATTATATAAGATTGTCACTGTCATTTTGCTACATTGTTAGATTAACATTCGATCAAGGACGGGCGGATGCTATTTCGGCGACTCTCCGTCAATTTTTTTATCGTCTAGGCCCGCAATGGTCAGTTTGTCAGTGGACTGATGAACGATCCAAGTGATAAATTAATTATGGTGTAATATAATTGAGGTAGTGGATTAATTATATCAACGTGTTTTGAAAATTAGTTTCGGACAGCCATTTCTCTTTTGAAGAAATTTTATAATCCTGATTCAGGACCTATAAGTTATTGTATTGGTGTTATAAATTTGGAAAAGATGTTCAACATAGTCATATATATATATATATATATATTTTTTGAAGTCACGAAAAGCTTAGAGTTTGTAACACGTTTGCAAATTATCTGCCAATAAAACCTTGGACCATCCATAGGTAACTGGTTTAAATCTTGCAAAGAGACTATAAATGCGTCATAACCTCTATAACTCGCCTCACTAAGAAGTTTTAAAAACATTCCTTGGATTCTCTCATGATGTAATTATTGCATTGTGGATGTCATAAATGGCATACCAAACAACACTAAACGATATTCAAATCTATACTAAAACTATAAAATATGTGTAAAAAAATATATAGTGCAAAAATGCAGGTTATATTGCGCGGACCACCGCTCCTTTACACCTTTTGATTATGAAGGGTATGGGTATATTATATAAATGTAAATGGCTCTTGAAATTTCCTGTAAAATAATTGTTGAATGGATGTTGTAGCTTCAAAATTAAAGTAAAAAAAACAATTGCATAATCCAGATAATTTTGTTGTTTCATAGTTGGTCTTATGTGCGTGTATCGTGCATATATTTGTACATACATAATTGTCAAATTCTTACAATATTTCCGATATTTTTTTTTTTATTAATTTAGGCCTATGGTGGTTTTTTAGGGATGTCTCATTAAAAATAAATGTACCCTGAAGCACTTCTGAAAACGGTATGCGAGATTATAATCTAGCAGCAAACTGCGCTAGTCGATCGGACACTGCACCTGCTAAAATGGAAGTATGTGCCCATAGTAAAAATGAAGTGTATAGAACGGTGCAAAGATTAACAATTTTATTTGTGATATATTTAAATATTAAGGTAACTATTATTATTAGGAAGGACATTGTAACCAAGGAAGTGTTTTTTGTTTTATGTGGATAGACTTCCTTCACTACGGGTAATAATGCGAAGAGTTTACAAAGGCACTAGAATACGATACGTTTTAGATTTCTCTCCGAGAAAAGTAGTACTTAATATAGTAAAATTTAAGTAAATGTTATAAATGTGAGCATAGCAAGAATCACCTGTATTTCCAAGGTGTTCTGTCATATAAAATAGTGAATATCAAGAAGTAATGGTTTTAATTAAGCAGTAAAATCATATCTAGGGTATTTTAGATACGTATGTAGCAGTTTTCATTGCGTCCAGAGAAGGATCTCAAAGCTGTAAAATAGCATATCAACAAGGCAATAATATTTCCAAGAAGATATCTCATAAATTCCATGAGTGGTGTTTCTGTTTTTCGCTGTGAGTTGTATTGTGCTGTTAACACAACAAGGAATGTATTGCAGTTTTGCAGTCGCCGTAAATCACCAGTAGGAGTCTCCACCATAGTACAACAGTGTCTTACGCGTGTGACAGTTTTGTGTTTACAAAGATTAACATTGACAAGTAAAGGTAACAAACAGAATACCAGTTTTATAATATTTCTTATAAGTAATAATAATATTGTTTAATTTTAAATATGTCTCATATTTATTGTACTCCCCGGATTTTGATATCCCATGTTATTTTAGTTTAAGTTATGAGGGTATCAGGGTAGAAGTATATTTTTGATCAATGTTATTGAACTGCCATCCAAAAAACACTGTTAAAAATAAATACTAGTACTAGTTAAATTGCATACCAATTTCTTTTCGCCAAAAATCAATTCAGTAATAATGATAATAATAAATTACATATATTAAAATAATCTTTGCAAAGTTTTATTCATAATATTCAATATGATTTTCTTGAGCATAAAATAAATTTTGGGATCTTAAAATGAACACATAGAACCATTTTAAAAGAACTAGTCTGTTTTGAACTCAACGGGTGTTTAAGCATTTCCATTTTCTGCTCTATGCTCTGATTTTAAATTTCAATTTACGCAGGATATGTCCTTAAATTTTCTATATAAATACAAAATTAATATACAGATATAACCATAAAACATACAGACATAATATACCCATATAACAAAGAGTCAGCAAAGTATAAGTTAATTAAAGTAAATTATTTCAACTATTAACCATCTCTGTAATTATTGACATTAATGACATTAGTAGAATTTTGGGAAAATTTGATTAGGTCCGAATTGGTTTAACTAAAAATCTAATATCTATGAGCTCTATTTAAAAATTATTCTTTTATGAAGGTACGCAATAATTGATAATTTAGATAATTATCAAAAGTTTTGATATCTCATTTTATAGTCATGACTTATATTCGAATGATATAAGGTACCTTAAATTTGTCTAACGTTGCTTCTTTACGCTTTTATTTTCACAACTTTATATATATATATATATATATATATATATATATATATATATATATATATATATATATATATATATATATATATATATATATATATATATATATATATATATATATATATATATATATATATGTCGCATGTTTACTGATATTATTTACAATACGGTCAAAGAACTCGTTTGGATTTCGTTTCAACTTATGTAAATTCGAGATTAGTACGTCCCTATGCCTATGTGCATAAAACTTTAAACCTTAACTGTAAATGAGTTTCCAAGTTAATAAATAAATAATGTAAATGATTTCCTTAATTTGAAGCTTATGTTAGAATACACCTAAATATTATGCAGACTTACATATTATAGAGAATATCGTTTATAAGTATCCACTTAATTTATCCAGATATCGTAGGTTCTAGCACGTAATTGTAAGCAGGTACCTCCACAGGGGCGCCGACTACATGGGTGCTCCGGGGCTGAAACACCCATAGAAAAGTCTTGTGGATTTAAAAAATTAATAATTTTGCTCAGGCAAGTCGATAGTGTATTTATATATTTGTACCTTCGTAAACTTACATTAATTTTATTTTTGAGATATTTTTTCAACTTTTATTTATTTATGTATCCTTTTATTTATTTTATTTAGGTAAATATTGAATTTTTGAATGTTGTTTTAACATCTGTCACATTAGGCACTGGAAATATAAGAACCTATCCAAATTTGACTAAATTCTTGTTTTTAAATTAAATATGTACACGTTTGACTTGGGGTTAGTGCCTGAATTTGGAACATCTACCTGTATGGTCAATTTTAACAAAAAATATAAATATGTAGAAATTATATGTGTGCTATTCATTATCGAAACAACTCAATGTTTAAAACGCTTTGGTGAGTTAGTAAGCACCCATAAATTTTGGTATGTCACCGCCCCTGTTTTATGTGTAGGTATACATATGCTGGTTGAATAAAATGCCAGTTATCTTCCTCATGTAAAGAAGCATGATTATTAGAATGCAACTCATTCATCGTTGATCTCAGGTAGACATAAAAT